>SNQJ01S0013992.1:231331-285120 GCA_010110895.2 Picea sitchensis
GGGTCCTTTCCATCAAACTTCCTCATATCAATCTTAGGAACGTGGTTGGTCTTCAAACCAAAGTTGGAGTTTCTCCATTCTTGATTCACCTTCCTTGTGTCCTCATCATGAATTTCATGGGATGCATTTTCACTTTCAGGTGTTTTCTCAGTTACAAAATTTTTCAATACTTCCATGATCTCCCCTTTTAAACCCTCCATCATCTCTTGTAGTTCATATTTTGTTACTAGCTTTTTTTATAAATCATTTATGTACCTACGCATTTCTTCACCTTCATCAAGAGTCCAAGTAGGATTGTCTGGAGGCTTATTTGGTGTAGAAGTTCCCTTTTTGGGTGGCATG
Organism: Picea sitchensis; assembly: GCA_010110895.2. Classification (NCBI taxonomy): domain Eukaryota; kingdom Viridiplantae; phylum Streptophyta; class Pinopsida; order Pinales; family Pinaceae; genus Picea; species Picea sitchensis. The sequence continues at coordinate 231,674 of SNQJ01S0013992.1, forward strand.
TTGGCCAAGTATCACTTTTGAACCTTGATTTTGAGGTGGTTCTGCTAGAAAATCTTTCTTCTATTGTATCTCCCAAGTTTCGACCCTTCTGGGTATGAAACTTTCTTTTATGTAGTTATTTGATATTTCTTCTCTGCGATGCCACAGGTCTGATCAAAATTGGATGTGCGAAGTGGAATTTATGGTAACTTCTCCACAACTTGTCGATTTTTGGCTTTTCCAGGAGATCTCACTTGTATAGCATGCCCCACACAAAATAATTGATATAAAATTCCGAAACTTGCACCAGAAATACTACAGACTATCCATGATCCAATGAAACTAGTCCCACTCAATTTGGATATTCTAGAAAGACGTTATGATTGTTTTACCTGGAACACCTTCTTGAGACTATTCAATAGGACTAGTCAGATACCCTATCTTACACAGGGGGTATCTACAAATTTAAGATGACCCAGAAGCTAAATTTTTTACTAAAGATACCTTACTAATTTCTGTAAATATCCTTCGAAGTTCAGGATCTGAAATGTTACAGAAAATGTTTTATAGCAAAAATTATGCAATGAATCAGTTCAGGATGATTCCAAAACCCTATCTTGTACAGGCTTTATCTCCGAAAGTATAAGGCTTCAGGAGCTGAATTTTGAACCCAACATACCTTGATCTGTCTAATAAATATTCTCCAAGCCGTTCCTTCTGAAAAATTGTAGAAAAAAAGTTATAGCAAAAATACCAAGCTGTCTCAGATGTAGCAGCGAAACCCCAAGACCTTGAGCTCTAATACCATATGTTAAGAACCAAATATCAATATAGCATAGAAACACTTCAGAAAAAGTACTCAACGCCTTAAAAAATAGATAATTTCAGATAATAAGCCTCTTCGAGGGGGCAACCTCCTTTTACCCCACTTAAATGTTCAAGTACATGATGATTCAAAATGAAAATGTCTCCTTGGTATATATAAGAGACTAGGAGGTATAATTACAACTAATGGCCTAAAGACGACATAAATAATATAACAATACTAATATAATATGCCCCAATTAAGAGGTAATGAGCCAATATTAGGGATTAACAACACAACTACTATCCAGTGGTACACAAGCACACCAAGTAGCACATGGATATTTAACCAGTGACACATAGTCACAACCAGTGGAACATATCCACCATAGTGGTATACATCTACTGTCCAGAGACATACAATCTCCACAACAATCATATCATTTGATATTAACCTACATAAAAAAATATCATGATATAAACTGAGTCATCTGGGCCATTCTTCCACTCACATATGTGAGATCTCGAAGAGCATCTTCCCTCTGAAAGTAAAACATTAGCCATGGGATATTTGGACTATTCTTCTCAAGCACATAAGAATAACTGTCCCTGATTTCTGAGCTTGGACCATTCACCTAACTGGGCCATTCCTCCGGCACTAATCATAGTGCAACCTGGAGAGAATGAGTCTGCCCTAGGGAATTCCTATCGTTGATTGCTGAACCTGGACCATTCAACTAACTGGGCCATTCCTATGACACTAATCATAGTGAAACCTAGAGAGAATGAGTCTACCTTAGGGAATGACTGTCCAGACCATTTTCTAATGGAAATGACTATCTTGCACCAACCTTCAAAACATACCATTCTTCGAAACTGCTCACAATTATGAACTTCGAAAGAATGACTGCCCGACGAGGCATACCATTCTACTTGACCACTAATCAGAGTGACTGCCAAGAAGAATGAATGTCCTAGACCATTCCCCCACACTGGCCACAAGGGGAATCACTATTTATGGTACATCAACAATCTATCAGACCATTTTCATTATGGAAATGAATGTTCAATCTGGACCATTTTTCAAACTGGAAAATGCCTGTCCATTAGAAAACTCAAACCACTTTCCGAACTGGAAAGGAACTACTCATCCTGGACCATTTTTCAAACTGAAAAATGACTCTCCATAAATCGATAACATATAAGCTCTCCCTCTCACCCTGAGAGTAATCTCTTCCTTTTTCAATAAGAAATTCGTCTCAACGAGCCCCAACTTGTTTCTAGAGTACAAAAACTTTTCATCTTGGGAAGAGGCTTTTACCGAAATATCTGCTATCTGCTCATCTGTGGAGATATATTGGAGAACCACTTCTCTTTTCTGGACTTCATCATGAAGAATATAATTCTTGATCTCAATGTACTTTGGTCTATCGTGGAACACTAGTTTTCTCTGAAGGCTTCATATAGCTATGATCATTACAATATATCATGGTCGAATTCAACACTTCTGTTTCCTACTAGCTCATAACATCATGGAAAGGCTCAAACTGAAACATATCCAATTAGCACTTCTTCTCTCATCATGAGAGTTTTCCATGGATTAGCAATCCATCATCCCAGACTTCTGAGTAACTATTCTGATACACTATCTCTGTCATAGAAAGTTTTCACCACGTTTCTGCTGTATATGAGATACTTTGCATCAGGTTGTTTGAATCCATACAAGGTCTTCTTATATCTGCATACATGAGTCTCTTTCTCATATAAGATTCTTTCTCACTTGCTTTATTGGTAAGAACAATCTTTTACATGTAAATTCCAATCCATGGATACTACAAGAGGTATATCTGGTTTGCTAGAACACGTTGTTGTCATAGTCTTCTCCATCCTTCTGGAAGAATCTATGAATATTGCAATGCTTCCATTCATAAGTCTTTTTCACATTTTCTTACATACACTGTTCCTTATCATAACTTCCATTTCTTCTGCTCAATTTCTTCTTAGTGGGTTCAAACCAAGCTGACAATCTTGTGATTCTTGGTATAATAACTGATTGTTCTTGTTTTTCTTTCTTTCTTGGAATATTCATGTTCTTCCTCATGTCTCTCTTTAGCTATGGGGTATTCTATATGCCTTTAAGATTCCAACTTCTTCCTTTCATCATAGGACCATGGATGTAGATGGACAACCAAGGATACTTTAAGGATTCTTTTCGAAGAAGATTTCTTCTAGAGTCAAACTGAACACATGCTGCTTATCATGGCTGCTACTTTTAATTGGAGCATGGACATATAATTCATAATCCTCAATGGATCATATAATTTAGGATTAGCTACCTCCTAATCCTTGCTTCATGCATGAATGCATGCTCTTCTTTTGGAATTATGTAATCAACTCCCTCCATCTAAGAGAGTCCACACTTCCGTCTGCATCCTTATTGCCTTTTGCAAAGTGTCACTAGTCTTTTTTTTTTTCTCTAATTTCCTCTTGATTGCTGACTTCTTTCTGTTTTGACTTCTTCTGGGTTTCTTCAAGTTTGATTCTGATTTTGTCTTATCTTGCAGTCATTACTTATGTAATAGCTTCCTTAAGAATTTTTACCAAGGATTGTCAATGTACTTCATCTCTTCATGTGTATTGCTTGACTTGTAGTCATCGTGATAGCAATCCTTATCTTGTTATTCTTCCATAGGTATTGTTTCACTTGAACATCTTATCTTCTAAGAAATAGATATGCAAGATATGTACAAAAAATATGTAAACATGGTATGTACAAGAACTATGAGGAATACTGTTACCTTGTCTTAGAAGAAGAAGTCTGTTTTATCCTGCTTGGCCTTCTTTGACGGTTCCCTTTCTTCGACAACTAATGCTTCGTCCGTTTCCTTCCTTAGGGAAAACTTTCTCCTATTCCTGAAATTCTTGAATTTTTGCTATGAAGGCTTGATCATTGTATTTCTTTTGGGATTTCTCTTTTGTGCTAATCCTTGATTCTTCTTTTGCACAACAAGTCCAAAGTTCTGCAAATGTGAGATATTCCTTTCTTGTGTTCATGCTTATGGAAAATACATCCCATGCCTTGGGAAGGTTGTTGAGTACTATATTTACCAGTTCCTTGAAATGATTTCTTCAATAGCTTGTAGTTGATCTATTAACTGAGATATTCTCACAAAGTATGATGTTATGCTTTCATCCTCATTCATTTTCATGTCACGAAGATCATTCTTTAGACTCATTACTTGTCCAATGTTTCTGACTAAGAAGAGATTAGTTAGGGCATCATACATCTTCTTAGATGAGTCAAGATGAGAGATGTAGGGTATCAAGTGGTCTTTTACAGACTCCACTATGATACTCATGGAATTGATGTCACTGTCCTTGAACTTCTCCATAACTGCAACGATCTGAGGTTCCTTCTCTTTTCCTTCTTCAAAGTATGGTTCCACGATCTTTCCTTTCATGATATCCAACACTTTATTCTTGGCAAGGATGAGGTCAATCCTTGTCTTCCACTCTCTAAAGTTAGAATCCCCTTCTAACTTGTTTTCTGACTTCATAGAGTAAGTCATGACTGCTTTGACTTGGTCAACCTTTGACTTTGACTTGGTCAACCTTTGATTTTGACAAAAAAATCAAACTTGACATCTTAGCTTGCTGAGAATACTAGGAGGTGAGCTAGGTTAGGGTGCACTAAAATATCTAGAAATTAGGTCAATATCTTCACTTAAGGTGCCTCAACATGAGGTTTAGGGTTTCGTTGTTGCAACAAAATTTTTGACAACAACTGCAACTGTAATCGAGCAAATCCTCCCAATCTATGTTCCAACAGTTAGACTGTTCGAAGATAGTGTTGGCCCATAACCTGTTAGAAAAATAGGTGTGCTCGTTTAACCATAGAAAATATAGGAATATTGTCACCCAACCATAGGCCGAAGCCACCCCCGAGCACCTTAACCTTGATAGAAAGAATAATTCCGGAAGCAAACCCTAGGTCCAAAATCCAATTAATGTAGCATACCACTCTCCAGAGCTAGCGTACCAAGAAGAAAGTCCAAACCATAACCAAGAGAAAGTCCAAGCCTAAAACCAAAAATACTAGTTGCAATAGCTGCAGCTGCAACTACTCTCCATACTTGCGCACTTACTAAATTTCTGCAGTGCACACTAAATTTCCGCAGTTGCGAGTTGTGTGTGTACAAATGAGCTCTGACATCCTGTATTTATAAAGCTATTTCTTAGCTGTCTGAGCCAAATTCTCTTTTTGGAGGCTAAAGACCAATATTAATTATTTTCTTTAGCCGACTTGTCTTCTAGGGTTATGTCCAAAGCTTTAGGGTTTCTTCTTGCTTTCCGGAATATTCTATTCTTGTCAGAGTTACACGTGGAGGTTAATATCTCCCACAACTACCATAATATGAACACAAATTGCATGGTTATGGTTCCATGAGAGGAGCATCACAATAATACAATCTTATAAGACTATTGTGACAACTAATGACCAGATTGAAGATGGATGGAGAGGAAATTTACGGCTCACAAGAATCATAGTCCATTAAGACACATGTTTGTAGTTTTGGAGGCGCAAGATATGATAAATTTTGTACCAACACATCAATGTATTGGTGTTGAATGAATAATAGATTCAAAATTCCTGAGATGTATCATGAAATCACTTAAACTAACGTTTATTATTTCTTTTCATTTTTGTTTAGGTATATATTTATTAATTGCTGATTTTTATGTAGGTTTGCGAAGGAAATGGATATATAGTTCAATGAGAACATGATTCCAATGCGTGATGGAGGGACACTATAACAAGTGACAATGCTCAATTTTGCTAGATATGAATCAGATCAACATTGAGGATTTTGATAGTTTGACATGTAAAAGAAGAAGTCAAATCAACAGGAAATGATGTCACCCAGATCCCTAAAAAATATCCATGGACAATGCATTGAATTATTACCCCCCCAAAAATAGGGTTTGGTGCAATAGAATTTGTATTGGTAGCCAGCTAGTGGAAGATGAAATTGGCTCATGAAATTAGTAGAAGATAGTGTGCAAGAGATAAAAAAATAGCCTGTAGAAAATGATATAACCTTGTCAGATATGAATAAACTTGCCAAGAAGTAAATACCAACACATAAGGATAATAGAGGTATCTCCATCAGTTGGTGTATATTGTTTCCACAATATTTTTGATGCCACGTAAAAGAAATTAAAATGCACCTGGTCACTTATCAAATCATGTGGAGGGGAAAGATAGGGTCCACGAAATCATTCTTATCAAATAACAAGGTGCAATAAGACTGGATTAGTTATGCCAGATTGCATATTTGGTGTCACCAAAATCATGGAGATAAGGGCAATGAGTTGACAAGCTACGTTGGAGGAATAACTTAGATATATAACGAGAGTGCAAAATTATAGAAGAGAGGGGGCTTAAATCTGGACCTGAGGAAAGAAGAGACTCGTGCTATCACAATTTCTCTCTTGAAATCATGTATTCCGAGTTAGAAATAATTAATGAAAGCTTGTGCACTATTGTCAAGTTTAGAGGACCCGGTGGAAGACTCCGAGGTCTATTAATTGTATTCATATTTGGTACTATTATCTTGTTTGAGTATAATGAAAGACATTCTGCTCTATTGACAAATTATATTCCAGATAAATATGAGTTTGTATATTGTGCAATATTGTCATTCATGCAAACTTATGTTTATTTAAAACTCATGGTAAGCTATTTTTCATGGTTGGTTTGAATTTGTTAATTAACCACTGAATGTGAGTATGCATAATTGTGCTTTTCTTGGCAACTATTCACTGAGTTAAGGATGGTGTGTATTTGATTTAAATGTTATCAGGTTGTAAGAACTATTTCTGTAGCTTGGTAGCTTACTCTTATCTCATATTTAGTTTATGTTATTCTTCTTGCTCCTAATTGGGATACTATGAACTACTTCTATATCTCAGTTATGATAGCATAGCTTTAGAATAGAGACATATTAGTTCCTTTTGTTTTCTACACAGTAGCTAAGAACTATATTTAGGATTCAAAAGAACTTTAAGGAAAGTCTCATTTCAAGGATAAAATCCTCCTTAGTGGAAACAAACCCACATATTGATGAGAATCACCATCCCAAATGAGAATAGGCCTAATTGGGGCCTTGATCGAATGATTTATTTATGTTGTTTTCCATAATTTTTTCTAGGCATCAACAAGTCTATAGTGTTGATGATTACAGTTGTGTGAGAGATCCTCTAGGACACAGACTGAGTGAGTTGGCCTGTGAGAGAGCCCATGAGTTGGGTGTTCCCATGAGTTGGGTGTTCCCATGAGATGAGTGTGTTGTTCCTCTTTGAGAAGAAACATTGTGTGCCCCTGTGTGGGGTGAGGAAGCCCATGAGTTGGGTGTGTCATTCTCTTTTAGACGAAGACGAAACAATGTACTGTTCTCCTCTGTGTAGAGAGTTGAGATGATATGATACTTCAGATGATTCTCTTGTGAGACACAGTGAGATAGAGATCTGCCGAGTAGGAAGTTCATGTGGCTGAGCACAGGTGGACGTGATCCTAGTGGCTGAGCACTAGTGAGTGTGTATTCTTATGATTCTCCTCTGAGATGCAGTGAGGTAGAGACTTGGACATCTCTGTGGATAAGAACAAGTGGATGTGCCCCTAGTGGCCGAGCACTAGTGGGTGTATGAGATCCCTTTCTATATTGTCCAAGAGTTAGACTTACCTGTAACCTTATTTGTGATGCAAAGGGTACACATCGGCCCCACCATAAAGTGAAACATAATTAATGTAAAAGATAATTAATATGGTAATTATTAATTATATTTTGAGTTATTGAGGTCGACCCTGTTGTGCCAATAGACACTACTTTTGATATGTTTAGTCTAATATAAATAAAGGTAATTTCCCCATTGAGGAAACATAACACAAGTGCGATTTTGGAAATTTCAGCAAGTACTTGTTCTTGGGATGAAGTGCACCCCTCTCTTAGGCGCTAGTCTTCTAAGTTTTGTGAGAACCCTTTTGTGTGCTAGGTTTATAGTGTGGGAGGTCTTTCTCTTGAAGAATATAGCAAAGGATTGGTTGGGTTTTCTTCCATTTCAACCCCATCTCCTGAAGAAAATGATCCTAAAGTAGACCATGGAGTACTCGATCTTGAAATCTGTGGACCGGTAGCCTGTGAACCTGAACCCTGTGGCCCTGTCACATGTGAACCTATCGTCACCGAAACTGGTGGCCCCGAACTTTGTGTCACTATAGTCTGCTGCAGACTCACCTGAATCTGAGGTGAAGAATGCTCACCCCTCTCTGTCCCTCTAGACTTCCTAAAGGCTCCGTCCTCCTCAAATATTACATCCCTCCTCAAGACAGTCTTCCTCAAGGAAGGAAGGTATATACAAAAATCCTTTGAAGTCTCACTGTACCCAAAAATGATCCTTCTCTCTGTCGTGGGCTCCAGCTTTGTCCTCTTCTCAGAAGGGACATGTGAATATGTGATGCACCAAAAAATCCGAAAGTGCCCCACCTCAGGCTTCTTCCCAGAAAAATCCTCCTCAGGAGTCATGCTCCCCATGAAAGCCTTGTGAGGACTTCTGTTATGCATATAAACTGCAGTGTAGCATGCCTTAGCCCATAGAAATAGTGGCAACCCCTGATCATGTAGCATGGCTCTTGCAGCTCCAACAATGGCCCTGTTCTTTCTCTCTGCAACCCCATTCTGTTGTGGGTTGTAAGGAACAATCAATTATCTCCCGATGCCCTCTCCTGCATAGAATTCCATGAACTCCTTGGAGGTATACTCACCCCCATTGTCCATCCTCATAAATCTGATTTTCCTCCCTATCTAGTTCTCCACAAGAGCTTTGAACTCTTGGAACTGACTGAAGACCTACCCTTTGGTCTTCATGAAGAAAATCCAAAATTTCCGAGAGAAGTCATCAATAAATACAACATATTATAGAAAACTAGTCAACGATGCCGAAGACATTGGGCCACATACATCTGAATGTATAAGATCAAGAATCCCTGCTGCTCTACTGTCACTGCTCGGAAAATCAGTCTTGGTGTACTTTCCCAAAGCACACCCCTTGCACAACTCATGGTGCTTTGAACTAAAATCTGGAACTCCAGTCACCATCTCCTTTAGTACCCTCAAAGCCCCATGGTGCAAATGTGCCATCCTCCTATGCCATAGCTCACATAGGTCACTGCTACTGGTAGTATGAATCAATGCTCTCGCTGACTAGAACATATTCTTGTATAACTTCTCATGTCTAGTCTGAATCACTTTGGCCGAAGTGATACTAGACCCTTTGGGGAAAGGATCACCTGCCCATCACAAAACAAGACCTCATAGCCCCTCTCCTCAATAGCATAAACTGACACTAAGTTCTTCTTCATCCCCGAAACATATAGAACCTTTGTCAAAGACATGGGAGGCAAAGACTCCCTCTGAAATGATACAGTTCCACAACCAGCTGCCTTGACCACCCGATCATCTCCAAGCACCACCTCCACATCTACAATCTCTGTAAGATATGTCAAGTGCTCACGAACCCCTGTCATATGGCAAGAGGCACCACTGTCAATATACCACATATCTGAATGAGTGGTCCTCGTGGATAGACACACAACCAAGAAAAACTCCTTGTCAAACTTGGTGGAAAAATCTTCCACCGCTGCTGAAGTTGTTGTTTGTTTCTTCTTCTTGTTAGGACACTGACCTGTATAGTGCCAAAACTTATGGCATGCAAAGCACGTGACTTTTCTCATGACTTTCTTCCCTTCACCCTTGGGTTTTTTACCACCCTTTGGACCTTTCTTGAATTTCTTCTTGTTGTTAGCAACAAGAGCCACATTTTCCTCCTCATGACCTATAGAAGAAATGACATGTACATAACCTCTCCGGGTCTCCTCCTGAACAAAGTCATCCCATAGACGTTCCCAATCAGGAAGCTTCTCCCTAGCCATAATGCCCTCCACAAAAACAACCCATTGTTTGGAAACTCCATTCAATTCTGTTTTCACAAGCTCAATGTCAACTATGGTCTCCCCCACAACTCCAATATCATTCCTCACCTGTGTCAATCTAGTAAGGTATGTGGCCACATTTTCATACTTGGTCATTTTTATGCTCTTTAGTTTTTCCCTCAAAACCATCTTCCAGTTCTCATTAGTACTCTGGTACAATTTTGTCAAAGACTCCCACATATCATAGGCATTTGACTTCCTCGTCAAGTGAGGAATCAAATGGTCCTTGATGGTATCAAGAATAATCCTCTTAGCCTTGATACTCTTCTTAGTGTAAGCTGCAAGAAGAGTAGCATCAGTAGGTACCACAACAGGATGAGTTGCAGTATTTTCCACAATGTCCCACAACTCGTTTTATTGCAACATCAAGATCATCCTCTCATTCCAAGCACCAAAGTTTGCTGCCCCATCAAGTCTGTCCTCAACTCTCAAACCTATAGCCATTGACCCCTTTCTGCTGAAAATGAAAAAATCAAAATTCTGCCCTGTGAAGTGACTGTTGTCCCAACTTTTTGACTTGCTGAAATATTTTTGCTTCTCTCAACTCAACTATGTAAAATTTCAGACCCCAACCCAGTTTTAGTCTCGCTGATTTTTCAGCCAATGCTTAATGCCTAAACCCAGTTTTATAACAACAAATAAAACTCAGCAGCAAAATAATTTTCAGAACTGAAACATGAGGATTTTGAACATCGTTTATAATGCATAAATAAAATATCAACAACACATAAAACTCATAAAATATTAACTCAGTAATTTTTGGTCTAACAACAACCCTGGAAAAACCCACAAGGGGAAAACCAGTGAGAGAGGGATTTTTATTATTTGTGAGCTTCAGAGAAATTTTCTTTTTACAACAGTCTAATCTTCAGAAAAAATTACAAACTTATCTCAAAAAATTTTGTGCTTATCTCCTTCAGAAAATTCCAGAATGCATCTTCTCGAAATATAAACCAGAAATATGTACTTTGTGCGATTGTCCCAACATTAAATGCTGTATGGATTGCTCCTTGAAAACTGCACAAGAAATCCGTACGACTGTACGACTTCTACAACATTAAATGTTGTACATAACTCCTCGAAATCCATGCCTCCTTTTTCTGGGTTTGCTGTACCTTTTTCTATGCAATAAATTCACCTCAAAATTCATGCCACACACCTTGAAATGCGTGTTGTACCTTGCTGTACGTATTGCTCTTCTTATGCTACTGTACAAAATGTCAAATCCGTATCGTACGAACTCCACAAGAATGTTGTTCCTCCTTCCTCGAAAACTGTGCACAAAACCATCAGTACAGACTCCAAGAAATCCATACAGTACAACCCTCTTACTCACATGTACCTTCCTCAATTTTTGTGCTAGTTAGATGCCTTGGGAATCATGCCTTTACTCCTGCAAGTTCTCCTTATTCCTTAAGCTCAACCTCTCTCTTGCTCTCTCTTGCTCTCCAAAAGATGAATGAACAACCCAACAAAGGGTGCGCCCCTCAACCCTAATCGACCTCATGAGGGAAGCTCAAGGGTCATCTCATCTAATGGTTGAGATTAGACGAGATAAATGGTGGGGATAAAATCACTTTACTTACCCACTTTCCCTAAGTCTCCAAAGAGTCACCTTTTAATTTGCATCTCACAAATTAAATGACTAAGCTCCACTTTAGGCACTTTCTCAGGGTCTTAGGCGCCTGGGTGATGAGAAACACTTGCCTAGGTACTTTTTAATTAAATTTTTAACAACTTGGAGTAGTTTCAACCCCACAATGATCTACATGGTAGTTGACACAATAAGATAGGGGGAGAGTAATAGTAATCATGAAAGACTTGAATGATTTTTATTAGATATTTACATGAGGAAGCACCATGAAGAGAAACATCAGTAGATATAAGAGGATTACAGATAGGGGGAGAATCCCCAAGGAGAAGTCACCATTTTCCATTGATGTAAAAGGAGGAGAGAAAAACATAGGCTTGTGTTGGTGTTACTTCACACACACCTAGGATTTTTTTTTCCTAATGTTTTTCCTATGTTTATTAGTCATTATTCAATATCCTATATTTTAGGGAGAATATTCCTCTAGGAGAATATTCTCTTCAATTCACACTTTAGTTTGATCAATTGAGTGGAGTCTAGATGCCACATTGGTATTATCACCATGCAACATTGGGATCATCACTAGCTAATGCACATTGTCCTTGGGATCATAACCAGACTGGCGCATTACTCATGATTCCTTGATCTCCTCCTCACTTCACTCTGTTTCAGTCAGTTAACTAAACACTGGTAGACTAGTTAACTCAGCTAGGTGGAAGTTCACTCCGGTAACTGCCTGAGAGTCTAGACTAGGTGGTAGTTTACTCCCGTAAATGCTGGTGTGTGTCCAGATCACTCTAGGCCACCACTATGGCACATTGGATTCTCCTCCAATGCGCACTGGTTGAGTTATATAGAGTATATCATGTATACATTATCATTCATTCATTTGGTTAATGAGAATTCTTCCATTCTTTCTCTCCTGCTTCTCTTTTCTTCTATTTTATCTGCAACTGTGTATGTCAATTCCCAACTAGATCTATTCTGTGAAGGTTCAACAAATTTACATGGTATCAAAGCTGATAGACTGCTATGGAAAATACACACCAAATTATTTTTGCAGGTACCGAAGATTGAAGCCAACGGAAACATGGAATTTCCAAAAGAATTCATTCTTACACTATACAATTTCTTTGCATGGAAGGAGAAGATGATCATGCATCTTCGAAGCATAGGATGGTATATATTAACCATGAACACAGAGACAAAACCAAAATCAGCCATAGAAAAATACAATTATCTAAATCGAATGGATGAAGCGTTCATAACAATTTGCAGTCTCATTTCTCCCGAACTCCTCTTTCACATATCCTTGTGTAAAACCCCCAATGAAGCCTGGACCACCATGGAAGGGATTTTTGGAAAATAGGATGAGATGAGGGGACACATGCTCGAGGTGGAATTTCTCACATTGGATCCAAAAAACTTTGACAATATGAAAGGTTTCTTTACCAAATATAAGGATTTGCTGTCACAACTCAAGGCTTGCGGGGTTGAGAAATATAAGGAGGAGAAACAAATGGTTCTCACCATTCTCTCCAAAATTGGTCCAAAATACTCAATGTTTTTATCCAAATTTCATTTAGTTAGGTTTGCCTCTGGATCTACCTAGACGATGCCCTCTCTTGAGGCCTTTATCGAGTCTGACACAAGAACAAAACAAGCTCATCAATATGGGAAAAATCAAAGCCCCAAAGGCGCATGCACTTACTTTGCAAGATGGAAGAGGTCATCAATATCAAAAATATAAAGACAAAGACAAAAAGAAAGTGCATGGAAATCCAAAGAAGGAAGGGTACTCAAAACCCTTCAATAATGCCTCCAGATCCAAAGGTGGAAAGGGAAGAAAAATGGGAGAAATGCACTTACTTCCATAAAGGATTCCATCCAGAATCCACATGTATGCAGAAAAATATAGATCTAATGACCCAAATACTTCAACAAAACAACCTTGGAGATCGCATCCCCGAGGGTTCTAAGAAGAAGAATCCATAATATTAGAATACCAAGAAAGGAAATTCTAGCCATGCCTTGATTGCCATTAATGCCTTTCCTGATGCTTGGATCATAGATTCAGGAGCATCACACTACATGGCTTCCAAAAAATAAGTATATTCTTCATTGGATGAATGCAAAGGTCCTCCTATTCTGATGGGGGACAACTCTTCAGTCGAGGTCACCGACAAAGGAAGAATTGAACTCACAAATGAAAGCTTTGAGAATGTGCTGCATGTTCCCAAACTTTCCGTCAGTCTTCTCTCCATGTATCAGATGAAAAATTCCGAACCAAAAAGAGATTCATATTCACACCTGATGCAATGGATAGCTATGACATGCAAATTAATTCCAAGGTTTCTACCGGTGAGGTAAATCATCAATGTAGACTCTACACATTTTTTGAATTTATTGAACCAGATTCTGCATTACTACTTACGCATGCTGATGAAAGCAGTAGGATATGGCATGAGAGGTTTGGGCATTTAAATTTTGGATATATGAAACAACTTAGAAAGTAGGGAATGGTTGATGGTCTACCCGACATCCACTTCTCCAAAGGAATTTATGAAGGATGTGTTCTTGGAAAACACCCTCATGAGAAATTCGACAAAGGAAAGACTCAAAATGATTCCTCTCCTGTAGATCTGATCCATAGTGACCTCATGGGCCTTTTTTCGCATCCATCAAGAAGTATATCAAGGTACATGCTAATTTTTATTGATGATTTCTCACGCTTCACATGGATTTACTTTCTCAAGCAAAAATCAAAGGTCTTTCAACACCTCAAAGATTTAAAATCCCTTGTTGAGACACAGTCATGAAAGAAAATCAAAGTCCTCCAAATAGATAATGGGGGAGAGCATGTCAACCATGAGATACAAAATCTTTGTCATGAGGCAGGGATTCAATTGCATCACATGGTTCCCTATACTCCGCATCAAAACATAGTTGTTGAGCGGAAAAATAGATCTCTAAAAGAGATGGCATCTTACATGCTACATGCAAAGTCACTTCCATAGAGATTATGGGCTGACACACTTAATTGTGCAACCTACATCCAAAACATATCTCCCCATAGATCTGTCAAGGATAAGACCCCCTATGAGGCTTGGAGTGGCCTCAAACCGGAAGTGACCCACTTTCATATTTCCGGTTCACGTGCATGGGCCAGGATTCCCTCTGAGAAGAGGAAGGCACTTGATCAAAAAAGCACATACTGTATCTTTGTTGGATACCTCGACAATGTGAATGGATACAAACTCATTGATATTTCCTCGTACTGGCTCATCATTGAGTGTAGTGTCCAATTCGAGTAAAGTGTCTCGCATGTACCTCAACAACCGCATGCAGAAATTTTTGTTCTTCCACTTGTTAGAGATGATGAACATGCACATGCCAAATCTTCTTCAGATGAGAGTTCTAATTTAGAGGATTTAGATGATTCAGATGCAGAGTCATTACATTCAGATGCAAAGTTAGTGCATCTAGATGCAGATGTAGAGCTAGAGAAGATGCCTAAGTGGGCCAAGACTACTCTTCAGGATGCAGGGGATCTTGTTGGAGATCCAGCTGATACTAGGAGGACTCGATCTGATTTCGAGGAGCCTCCTCTTGCACTCACTTCCAATGAACCAATGCCACCCATGAATATTTTCTTGGTTCAGTATTCAGATCCACAGTCTTATGGCGAGGCTGCTGGAAATCCATTTTGGGAATCCGCCATGTAGGAGGAGTAATAATCCCTCCTTGAGAATGAGACTTGGGATCTGGTTTCCATTCCTTCAGGAAGGAAACTTGTTAGGTGCAGATGGGTCTACAAGACCAAGGGTGCAGCGGATTGACACATTATTAGATACAAATCTAGGCTAGTTGCCAAAGGCTTTCATCAGTTGCATGTCATTGACTATGATGAGACCTTCACTCCAATAGGGAAGATGGATTCCATACATTTGGCACTTTCCATTGTGGCAGCCAAGGGATGGGAAGTCCATCAGATGGACGTGAAGAATGCATTTCTTCAGGGCGATCTCTTTGAGGGAATCTATATGGAGCGGCCCCAAAGATTTATGCAGGATTCATCTTTGGTCTTTCGACTGAAGAAGTCTCTTTATGGCCTCAAGAAGGATCTGAGGGCATGGTATGCCAAGATGGACTCCTACCTGTTGTCAGAGAACTTTGTACATTGTAAATCAGACTCGAATGTTTACAGGCTCAGGACAACTAATTCACTTCTACTCCTAGTTTTGTATGTTGATGATTTGCTGATCACCGATCGCTCGAGTTCAATGATTGTTGTGGTCAAGATGATTCTACATGAAAGGTTCTTGATGATGGACATGGGTCTGCTACATTTCTTCCTTGGACTCGAGATCAATCATGATGCATCATGAATCAAACTGTCTCAGGCCAAGTATGCACGAGATCTCTTTGAGATATTTGACATGACAGACTGTAAGTCTGCCCCAAATCCTTTCCTATCAGGAGTCAGAATTGAGGATGGCGGGGACACTCCACTGGTTGATAACAAACTATACAGACAACTAGTGGGGAGCTTGTTGTATCTAACACACTCCGGACCAGACCTCTCCTTTTTAGTTGGAGCAGTCTCCAGGTTCATGCAGGAGCCGCATGAGATACATTGGAAGGCTACAAAGAATATCCTTCAATATGTACATGACACCATCACCTTTGGGATTCACTATGAAACAAAATATACATTGGACCTCATTGGGTTCATTGATTATGACTGGGCTGGCGATAACATTGATCGCAAGTCCACATCTGGTTACTTACTCAGTCTTGGTTCCGGGCCTATCTGTTAGTCGAGCAAGAAGCAGGCTGTTATTTAACTATCTTCAGTCGAGACAAAGTACATAGGGGTAGTTAACATAACCATTCAGGCTATGTGGCTACAACATTTTCTCACTGAGTTGGGCATTCAATTTCATCGAATGATCGTAATCTGGTGTGACAACCAGAGCACTCTGAAGTTCTGTAGATATCCAATTCATAGGTAGCGAATGAAGCACATCGAGATCCACATGAACTACATCCAGGACTTAGTACACAAGGGGATCATCGACCTACACTTTTTTCCTTTAGTAGAATAGACTGCAGATATCTTCACCAAGACCTTCACTGAGCAAAAGTTTCATTCTATGTGCAATCGTATTTGAGTGAAGGACACAATTTCCTAACAACTGTCAGTTCTTATTTTTACATACATTGTACTTTGAGGGGAGGTTTTTCCCATGAGGTTTTCCCTCTTTCCTCGTTTATTTCAATGTATTTTTTATATTTGGGTACCTAATATTGCCTCGTTTCCGAGACCCATTCTTTATTTTCACCATAGTGATGTTCAGAGGGGTTGTTGGAGTTACTTCACACAAACCTAGGATTTATTTTTCCTAAGGTTTTTTCTATGTTTATTAGTCATTATTTAGTCTCCTATATTTTAGGGAGAATATTCCTCTAGGATAATATTCTCTTTAGTTCACACTTCAGTTTGATCACTTGAGCATAGTCTAGATGCCACATTGGTATTATCACCATGCAACATTGGGATCATCACCAACTATTGCACATTATCCCTGGGATCATCATCAACTATTGCTCATTATCCTTGGGATCATCACCAGACTAACAAATTACTCATGGTTCCCTGATCTCCTTCTCAATTCACTCTATTTTAGTCAGTTAACTGAAGACTGATAGATTAGTTAACTCAACTAGGTGGCAGTTCACTCCCGTAACTGCCCGAGAGACTAGACTAGACTAGGTGGCAGTTTACTCCCATAATTGCTGGTGTGTGTCCAACTCTATACCACCACTATGGTGCATTGGATTCTCCTCCAGTGTGCACTAGTTGATTTATACATGGTATATAATGTGTAAATTATCATTCATTCATTTGGTTAATGATAATTCTTCCATTCTTTCTCTCATGCTTCTCTTTTCTTCTATTTTCTTTGCAACTGTGTATGTCAATTCCCAACTAGATCTATTTTGTGCAGGTTAAACACATTTACAGCTTGAATACAGGGGGATCCAGCATGAGCATGAGTGTTTTCGATGTCCGAGTGTTGTGTCTAAGTGTTACCATCAATGCCAAAGGGGGATATTGTTGAAAGATTAATTGTTGAAATATTAGTTGTTGAAAGATTGGTTGTCAATGAATTGTTGAAAGATTGGTTGTCATTGATGTCAAGCCTTCAACATGAAGTTAACAAGTTTCATGTTGAAGTAAAGAAACTGTAAACATAATTTAACAAGTTGCATGTCAAAGTAAAGTAGTTGTAAACAAAAGTTAACAAGCTGCATGCTAGTTGCATGTTAAAGTAACTGTAAACATACGTTAACAAGTTGCATGTCAGTTGCATGTAAACATAAGTTAACAATTTGAATGTCAGTTGCATGTAAACATAAGTTAACAAGTTGCATGTTAGTTTCATGTAAACATAAGTTAACAAGTTGCATGTCATCTTGAGATATTCATTAAAACAAAGAGAAGAGTCAATTGAATATCACTTCTAGAGAATACAAATTGGTAGATCTAAGGTAGTGAGAGGAGGTCAACAAAGTCCATGGAGGGAAGAATTTTGTAGGAGTTGAGCATACGAAGAAAGAGTTAGAGATCCGGGTTCCTTGAGTAAATCCGTGGGTTTCAGGAGAAAAAACACGGACATTCACGGGCTACAATGAGGTAAATCACAGACATCCGTGAGTAGGCAGTGTATGGATCACAGACCTGTGAAGAAAATATGTTGAATATCAGAGATATAAAACCCAGGTCAGCTATAGGTTGAAGGTATGTCATCCTGTGTATGTTAGGGTGTGTATTATGTAGAAATCAAGAACATATATGTCTGAGTGATTCATAAGAATTTTATTTGGAGAACTCTCTTTTGGATCTTGGTATGAGTTATGTGTGGTTGCAGTCTTGATGAGATATCGAAATCAATAGTAGCAACATAAGTATCAGAAACAACAACAATAACAAGTTATCAGTTACAATGATAAAGCTAGTGACAGATTGGTCTACATTTATATTTTAGGATGGTTGGATGGGGAAAGGAAAGGGGGTTGTACCATCCTTCCAACTGGAGCCAGTAAATTAGGGAGTTGGAGCTTCCTTTAGGTTGAAGCCTATAAATAGGGGGTTGGAGCCTCCTTCCAGTTATAGCTAGAGAAATAAGAAGTTTGTGCTTCCAATGAATGTACTCTTTGATAAATAAGAAAAACATTCCGTGTTTTTTCCCCACATTGGGTTTCTATGTAAAATTCTGGTGTACTGTGTTTATGTGGTGTTTATGCATTGAATTATGGTGTTGATGATATATTGAATGCTAATGAGAAACTATTGAACATTATTGGAGGTTTTATATTGTGATTAAAAGTACTAATTGTGATCATACTGATTCACCCCCCCTCTCAGTATACCAACACAAATTGAGTTATTGAAATAACATATTTCTCAATAAGAGGCTTGTTTATTTCTCCTATTGAGCCTAATCCATTTTTTGCTAGTGCATCTAGGTTTGTCTTTTTAGATGGAGGCTCATGCTCATTAACCTCCATTGGATCATCTACTACTTTCTTCTGGAACTATGTTTTCTTTGGGGTGTCCATCATGAAATCAAATTCTCTGTTTACTAGGTCATCTTCAATACCAATAATTGAAGAGGATGGTAGAGTGTCTTTGACAAGTCCTTTCTGGATGCTCTCCTTATTTAGTGTGCTTATGATTTGATGCTAGAGAAGTTGTTGAACTTTGGTCCATGAATCCTTATTTTCTAATATTTCTCTTGTCGTATTTGAATGATGAAAATAAGTTAAAAGAACAATTGCATGTATCGTATTAGTAATCACGTGAAAAATATCATATTGTCATGGATCATTTTCCTTGAAATTGAAGCTTCTCATATTTTTTTCTATGATCTCTAGAGTTGATTTATCCTTGAGTATAAAAATAAAACTTTAGTTGGGAATTAACGAAGAATCTTTTATATTTTGATGCAAAATTATTATAATAATGAGCTTAACCGTTATCTTAAAAACTACAAATAAAAAATCCCGTGAGTAAGAAAAAATGATAACCTGTAAGGTTTCGATTCAAACCCATAAACTCTTAAAACTGTATAATCTTCATAAATATACCAATCGCAACCTTTACTTGATGTCCTAGCTATAAAGAATTTCTACATTTAGGAGAAATCCTTAGAAAGGACTCATTATGAATTAGAATATATACAATGGCCATTACATGATCAATAGAATTCTTATAAACATCCTTTTGACCTTAATTTTTTAAAGCATTAATCCATTCAATAAAATGAAGGAAATTTCCCTGCTAATCTACTTTATTAAGTTTAAAAATTCGAAATGAGTTGACCACTGTTGTATTAGAAGATAAAACAAGTAATATTGATATCTGAAACTTTATAATTCTTTAAAAAAAAGTTAATTTTTCATAAATGATATCAAAATATATCCTACATAATTGAATTTAGTGTTTTTTTATATTTTCAAAAGAAAACCTAAAATAGTTGCGTAAACTAGAGTGTCATTGTCGTAGAAAAGGATAAAAAAGACCATGGTTATAACATCCTTGGTTGAATTTTTAAATAAAGATTACTTTATAGGGAGGTTCAATTCTAGTTGACCTAGTGTAATCAACAAATTTTTCATGAATATAATCTTTTTTGAAACTGGCAATAAACTAAATTCTTGAGCGAGGGTATCTTCATCCAACTTTTCTTTATTATCGGGTAGTACTAATATATCTGAAATAAAGGCTTCTGAGACTGAGAAAATGACTCTTCGGATTTTTATCTCTAATAACCCTATGTACTGGGTCATAGTTTTGAGCACACATATGTACTAGATCAAAAAAAATGAAAGGTGGTATGAAAAATTTCCCTAGGTAAACCACATTCCCATGCAGGTAAATTTTCATTGCTGCTTTTGAATTTTGTTAATGCTACACTCCTGCGATCTTCGATAGGTTTTTCAGTTATTTTAGTATCAAATACGTCAAAATTTCTGTCTATAAAATGCTTAAAAACTGGGTGTCACATTTCTCGTTATGAAACAACGGCTTTTCTATTAGGGACCATTAGAATATTTGGAGCTACAATAAAGAAGAAAAATATAAAAATGATTCTTCTACGGAAACTTTGAAATAGTTTAAAACCCAAATTGATTTCTTAGCATACCACTATGTGTGAGTTCCACTAAATGAAGGGAAAAGCTTTGTTTCTCTTTCCACTGAGTATTAATAACAACTTTAAACTCGGGAGCCTGTAATCCTTTCAATAATGAAAATAAGAAACAACCAAAAGATGACATGTTTTTACTAATTTAGTTACACTTTTATTAAATGAAGTCATACGTGTCAATTTATGGTTGGTTTTCAATGATCATGTGGCTAACGTGTTTTAATTATTCTCAAATAACAAGTGGTACAGTAGTTGGTTTTTTAAAATAGATTTGTCTCGGAGCTTTGAAAAGTGGTTTTAAAAAACTTTTCAAAAGAGTTTATTTCGATATAGCCAAGCCACGTGTCTAACGAATGGTTTATTGGATTCAGGGCTTGGTATCATATTATACTTCATTTATGGTATACCTCTTAAAAAAAATATAGATCGTTGATCGAATTTTATTCATAACTATCAGATCTGGGTGACGATGATGTTAGTTTTGTATTATAAAATAGATTGCACCCGAACTATTTATATCTAATATTATTTTTTAAACTTATCTTTATCTATTTTAACATTCTTTAAATAATGATTAAAACTAATAAAGTAAAAAGAATTGGGTTTTATCACAAAGTCTTATAAATATTTAATTAATCAAGTTTAGTTATGACAGGTGCAGATGATTTTTCAAGTATGTTTGAATAAGTGGAATCCATAATATTCTATTTTACACTAGTGTTGTAATAAGCTTAGATCCAAACATAGTTTTGATTTTAAAGAAGATATTAAATTTCCTACAAAACTTTCCCTTTTAAGAAAACTCTTTTAACACACTATTGTATTGTATTAGAAGAAAATTTGAGGGCTTCCGAAAATAATCTATATATAAAATATATACAATATTTTACATTATGTATATTTTCTGGATCATGTCTATGATTAATAAATAAAAAAGGGTTTCAAGAAACAAACATTAGCAGTCGTCCCCAAGCTCTCACCTTGTAAATTTTGTATACCAAATGTATTTTCACTTTCTAATGATTCAATTTTAAAAGGGTATGTCCAAAGATTGTCAAACTTACCATGTTTACCTCGATGTTCTCTTCTTTTATCCAATTTAAGTACCAGAGCCCTTATTTTAAACACATTATATTTGTCTCTTTTATCAAACAATTTTTTCATTTTTTCTTCATCCTTTTGCATTTGATCATAAACTTGTTCTCTCTTCTATTGGACTTGGATTATTTGATTTATCCTATGTTGCATATGGTTAGGTTCTTCCTTAAATTTTCATAATTGGCACTCCTAAATGAATTGGTAAGAAGACATAAACACCATATACTAATTGAAAAGGTGAAGTATTAATTTACTTTTTGGTGCTGATCCTATCTGCCCAAAGTGCATATTTCAATAGTGAGTCCTAATTTCTCTTTTTTTTTTCTTTCTTTCGAATAATGTTCTTTTTAGGATTTTCATTTGTTGATTCAACTAATTTGTTTCCCTAAGGGTGGTAAGAATTCAAATGAACTAAATTTGTTCAGCATTTGTAAGAAAGATGAGGCGAGATGAGTCATCGCGGCTAGGGCCTAAACCCTAGCCGCCTCGCTTTGGTTTTCGTTTGCAGGGGCGCGGACTGCAACAGCCGATCAACTTTCTTTGCATCCAGGGTCGCGGATCGGTGTCAAAGCGTTCCTCCAGCGACCCGCCTGCGTTCCCAAGTTTTTTGCATGCGTTTTGGAGCAGTGGTCTGCCTCTGCGACTTGCTCCGTCCTTTTGTTTGCTGGAGGTCGCCACCCTGCTACGATGGCCCCAGATCCGTTTGCTGAGATGGAAAAAGATCCTTTGGAAGCATTCAAAGCGTTAGTCCGCTCGGCAGGACCTAAATCCACACCTTCTCTTTCGTCTAAGTTTGTTAAGAAGATGGAGAAGATCCCTTCTCTGGAGCTATCCCCAGAGGGGCCTTGCAGTGTTTCCCTCCTTCTAGCGGAAAAGGCCCTCATCGAAAAGTTTACGGGGTTATGGCCCAGCCCCAAAACGGTGGAGGCATGGATTGATGATTGTTGGAAGTCGATGATACAGGAAAACGTTTCTCTGTGCGTAGTAGGCAGAGGTTTTTTTGTCTTCAGTTTCTCGAGGGCAGAGGACTGTGACCTAGTTTTCAGATCTGGACCCTATTTCATGGGGTCGAGAGGGCTGTTCTTAGCCCCCTGGACTCTTGAATTCAATCCAGGAGCTGAGATCACCGCAACCCCTGTTTGGGTTAGGCTGCCTCATCTCCCCTTGCATCTCCGGGGGAAAAACTCTCTGGAGGACATTGGAAATAAGCTTGGGTGCTTCCTGGACAGTGTGGAGCCGAAAGGGGATCAATTTACCTGCGCTCGTATTTGTGTTGAGGTTAACCTCGAGAAAGGACTCCCGGAAGCCATTAAGCTCTCCCTGGGGGAATGGTGCCATATCCAAGATCTGGATTACGAGCAGATTCCTTTTAAGTGCCTCCGGTGCCATGCCTACGGTCATTTCTCAAAAAGCTGCCCCAAAGCCTCTGAGGAGTCGGGACCAGTCAAAGAAGATGATTTTCAGCCAGTAACTAACAGACGATGGCAACCAAGGCGAAAGGATCCACTACCCCAGGCTCCAAAGGCCACTCATTCAACAAAAGCAACTCTAGAAAATAAAAAATAGCTTTGATGTGCTGAAGGAAGATGAAGCCCAAGAACCAGAAGCAACAACAGATAAGGAAGACCCTCTGGCAGACGGAAGCCTTCCGGATTCCACTCCCCCAGAATCAGTAGCAGTGAGAGAAATTCGGGCTTCAGATCCGGAACCCTCTGCCCCTGCAGATCTGGTTGTTTCAGTCCCCTCTAGCGGCTCTGAGGAAACTCCTGAACCTGAAGACAAATCAGTTCCGTCTCCACCCCTTACCCGAGGGCGAAGGACCAACAAAGCGCGCAGAGAAAAGGAGGCAGCCTCCAACATCTCTTTAGGTTCTCAGAAAAAGATGGATCCCTACTTTAAGGGGAAAATTTCATCCCCCTCGGTTTAATGCTCTGCTTCTGTCTTCTACTGTGCTCACAGTTTGTGAGAATCTACTCATGTATGCATTTTCTGTCATTCTCTCGAATTAGCTCAAGAAGCAGATGGGATTGGTCCCCCAAGACATTCACAAGAAGGTTGGCAGCACTGTTAGAGGTCACCAACCTTCTTCAGATTTGTAACTTTCTGATTCTGGCTCGCCAGAATGCCACTTAATGCAACATAACCGTCCTCGTAAAAAAAAAAAGAATTCAAATGAACTAGAATAATAGTAAACACTTGAAAAAATTTATTACTCTCGCGGATGAAAAAGCTTTCTTATTGTCAATACTTATTTTCCCATGACACCAGAATCTAGATAAAATATTTTCCTCCAAGAATTTAATTATTGTTGAATCAGTGGCAACATTTTTTACTGGGATCGCTTCAATCCATTTGGTAAAATAATTAGTGGCAATAAGAATCCATCTATGTTGACCACTAGATGGTGGGTGAATTTCTCCTATAAATTCTAATCCCCATTGTTGGAATGGTGCATCAACTTTAATTTTTTTAAGAGGAAGAGAACCAAACTTTTTCTTACCTGAAAATAGTTGACAATTTGTACAAACTATAACCTTCTTATTTACTTGAGTGAACAAATTAGGCCAACAAAAACCACTTCTTATAATTTTATAAATAGTGATTCTCCAAGCAAAGTGGCCACCACGAAGTCCATCATGATGTTGAGTAATTAGATGATATGTTTCATCCTCTAAGATACAATTGAGTAGTATTCCAATTGGATCTTTCCAATGCAATTTTCCATATATAATATACAATTGAGTAGTATTCCAATTGGATCTTTCCAATACAATTTTCCATATATAATACAATATTTTATGGATTTTAATTTCAAAGATCGAGATTGAGATTTATTGAGCAGTTTTTTCAGGTTTCGAAATTTATCAAATAATAAATAATGTCTCCATACCATAATGATTTTAAATTTTTTTAATCTACCTATTTATGGGGATGAGATGATTGTGCTACCTCTAACATATATGTAGGGTTATAAAGATGCTAAGTTATGAAATTGAAATTGTCTACAAGAAAAGGAAAACAAAATGTGGTGGCAGATGCACTTTTAAGGAAAGAACAAGGCATAGAGGAATTACCTTCTGTATTTCCATTTCACAATTTGATTGAGTGGAAGAACAAAGGATAGAAAGGAAGAAATATCAAAAGGTATACAAGATCATTCAACAACTACAAGAGGAGCTGAGTCCTTTAGATAAATTTGTGTGGAAGAATGACTCATTGTGGTATCAAGATTGCATCTATTTATGTAAGAATTATCGACTCAAACAAAAGGTCCTTTTGGAATTGCACACTTCTCCCATATGATGAAATTTATGGTTCCTAAAAATAAGAATGATTTGTTTCCTAGGAAGGTCTTAAAAATGATGTTCAAAATTTTGTGGTTGAATGTTTGGTTTTCCAATAGAATAAGGTGTTCGCAAAAACAAGGGTATTCTAAAATAAGAAGAAAACCTTCAGTAACCAGTCACACAACCAAATCAAAGATCAACACACTGATGTTTTTACATGGTTAAAACCCTAAAAGAGGGAAACAATCCACATCCCCAACCAATGTGTCCACTTGAGGAAATACATTAATGCAAAATAAAATTATTTTACAAGAAATTTTCTCACAATTGATCATCAACAAATGACCCTCTGTGCTCTTTAAATAGAGATCATGGACCAATCAAGTGTTAAACCACAGATCAATGTATACATTAATATTGAGGGAGTTTGAGCCGTCATATTACTCTATGTCTAGAACATATCGTGACCATTGGATTACATAACTACAAATGCATACTAATGCATACTAAAGAAACACACTAATAAACACATTTTTACTTAAAGACACATTAGACCAATTTCATCTTAACTAACTCCTAAGTGTCTAAATATCCTAACATCCCCCCTTAAGAACAACATGGGATAAGATTACAGAATTTATAAAGGAGACACAATCAAAAAAGGAAGGAGGCATTAGAGCCTATCCCCCTTATTATTCTTTAGGTTGCTCCTTATGAAGGAACAATAGCAGGGCACCCTATGGAGAACAATATCCTCCTTGATCTAAGCTTTACTGAAAGGTTCCTATAAAATAAACAAAACAACATTAAGTAAGCAATTAGAAAAAGTGTAAATTTGATCAATATAGTCATAGAATAACTTTTAATTTCACACAATTATTTTCAACAAATTTAAAATATATAAAAAATACAAGTTAATACAATTATAAAGATACTCACTAACCTACACTATGAATTCTTCTCAACATAAATCACATGGAGTATAAAGACAATGCATAACCTACCCATCAAACAATGGTTGAACACAAATAATATAAAACTTCCATTACTGAATTATCGAATTATGATTTTATCAACTCCACCACTATTACAATGAATAAGAATTGTGTTGTAATCACCTCCTAAACATCATAGAGTAAGTAAGCCCAAAATCGATCAAAGAGTAAGTGATTCCAATTATTGTTTTGAAAACATTATGCGTAATTTAATTCAATATCATAAAAGAGTAATAAGGAAAACATCTTAGATTCAAAAAGATTGGCATTTCCCATTCATGTAATCATTATAAATTCAATTCACTATGATGAAGTCTATAACATATTAATTATTGAAACAATATAACATATAAATTATTATAAATATGACATGTAAATGATTATATCATATATAAAATCATCGTAACTCATAATCATTATTCAACATTATTATAAATATAAATTAATACTGCCTTCATGTTGGCGAATATAACTGGAGTAATAACTCTGCACTGGTAATTCTTGAAGGTAATTCAAATTTTATCAGATGGAGATGATCTCATCCTCTCCGGATTTAGTGACCATAATTGCGCTAACTACAAGAAGCGACCGGAAGCGAATGTGTGGTGACAGAAAGAGTAGGAATGTTAAATTTATGACTATTTGGTAGCTCACTCAACAAGCCCAACCTTCATATTGTCATCACTCAACAAGCCCAACCTTCATATTGTCAACAAGAACCTAACCTCGGAGGAAACCAGGTCATTAAGAATCGATATGCACACATCACACGCTCATGCAAGGCGCTAAGCAGGAAAGAAAACCCACAATCTATATTATTAAATCTTTGCAAAGTAAAATAAAAATCTCTTAAACTGTAGTTCGGTTGCTCTGGGATTAATTAAATAGATAAGTAAGAATTGCTATTAAATTTTTGTAAGAACACTGCTTCGGAAACCCACCTATCTCCAATAAAATAGTTTTACAAAGACTGATAAGACGGTGCCATCCCGCACAGGTTTTTCGTATGAAATCACAACGCTATAATTGGTTGAAGTAATCGTGAGAGCAATTCGATACACAAATTTGTATCCAGTCAGGAGGTTAGGTGAAAGGTAGAGATCAACGTTAACAAACTAGACAATGAGAAATCCAAGAAAAAAAAATGATAACAAAAGTGATTAGACAATGAGAAATCCTAGAAAAAAAATGATAACAAAAGTGATTAATCAACCTACTGTCATCTACGACTTGACTGCAGCTGCGAAGTCGGAGGAAAAGATAAAATATACGAGGCAAACAAACACGGTGAGGCTACGCTCACTTCCTGATAATTAAACGAAGACGGATTACATCCTTATATAGGAAAAGACTCTCCCGAGTCGGCTACATGCAAACCATAAGACAACTAGACAACTAACGACTATGAACTGAAAACTAACTATTCTAACTGGCGCTTACAACCCGCACTTATTACTGGAGTGAACAACTAGATAACTTCTCCATTACTTTAAAGTCTCCCCTTAATGGAGAATGGATTGACTTCTACACCTAACATCTCCTGTAGGTTCAAACTTAATCTTTCAAGGGGCTTGGTGAAGAATGGTATTTTCACTGAGTATTCAATACAAGATTTATTTCGATTTCCGAACAACTTTTCTCCGAACAAAATGATCACGGGAAAACAGCGTAAACGTGGCAACGAAGGTCAGTTCTTCATAATATTGATCGAGGAGGAGCTTTGATTGTCATCGTCATGGTTCTTGCCTGGACCTTCTCTAACATCTTGAGAGGATCTTCTTAACCAAACAACTTCACAAGTTGTTTCACACAATGCTTTATATTCTACTTCAGTGGATGACAAAGATAAATAGGTTACTTCTTACTGCTCCATGAAACAATACCGGATCCAATGACAAACACATATCCATTGGTTGATCTTCGATCATCCATATTACTTGATGATCGATCAGATAACACAATCGTCCTGTAATATGCGGATCGTGGTATAATATTATAATCAAGCATTACTGCTTTTAGATGCACGAATACATAGCCTAACGCATTCGATGAAAACAGTAGAGGTTTTAAGCCGTAGGCGACTTAATACACTCACCGGTAAGAATATCGGTGCAGTTTGTGGTGAGATAGATTGGACTACCACCGATTTTATTACATGCGGTGCCATTAAAAGCATCCTTGAGACCATCATCGCAAGGAGCGGTTTCACGTTACGTTGCGTAGGATGATGAAGAGACTTACGATCCATCATAAATCTCTTAAATTATTTCTCACGATATACTTACTTTAATGAGAATAAAGTTTGGCGCACGGAACATAAAACTAGGACCTAGTGTAACTCACCAAGGATCTTTCGTTTTCAAATACCTTTAAGCTATACCTGATTTCGTGATCAGCTTCTACGCATTTCTGTGGTATTAAAATCATCAACGTATAATGGAATGATACTATATACCCTGTTCGTAAATTTGGTATACAGTTGGACCTTTTACTCAGCATATGGAAACCATTGAAGAAGAAAGAATCTGTATCTTCTCATGCACCATGACCCTGGGTGCTGTTTTAGTCCATACAAGCGGCTTTCTTTAACTTCACACACTGAGATGTTCTTGCCCTTTTCAACAAAACCCTTGAGTTGAGTGGAATTAAATACCTCTTCCATTTAACTCACCATTCTGAAAAGTAGATTTTACATCTAATTGATGAATTTTCCAATGATACTTTGTAGCTAAGCGATTAACATTATGATAATGAAACTCAATTTATTTCTTGGTGCAAATGTTTGACATAATCAATACCCAATACTGTTGTAGATACCCCTTTACTAGAAGCGGAGTCTAGCTTTATACTTATCTATACTACCATAGGATTTAAACTTGGGTTTGTATATCCATTTTAACATTCTGATGGGCTTCATCTTTGGAATTCAGGTCAATTCCCAAATTATTGTTTTAATTTATAGATTCGTATTCTCCACTCATTTGCATTTAAGCCATTCATCATTGTTTCCATTAGCGGCTTCATCCAATTCGGTTCTATAACGTGAATGCTACTCGATAGGGCATGAGATCTTTATACCTCTCGGAAGCCAGGAATCGTCTTGAAGGTCTTTATCATTTATCTTACCTCCAAATCAATGAAGATCGTCTCCTTTAGCGAGGTGTTGTGGTAGCAGATTTTCCATATCGGTGATTCCTTCTTGCTCCTATTTCTTCTTTGTCGCGGGGATGAATTTGTTGTTGTTGTTGTTGTGGGGATGGATGTTGTTGTGTGGAATTTCTTTAACAGCTCAATATTTCTTTCAGCTTCTTCATCAAAGTCCTGCGCCATTCCTCACTTGGTGATTTGTCGTCGCGGTTTCTGTACTGCTCATGGAAAATTTGTCTCTACTTGAGTAGCGGGGATCAAACGGTTGTATGCTTTAAATTGAGCGATTACCAGTAAGAAGCACATTTGGTAACATAGCATCAATTTCCTCCCTATTCTCTTTGGAATAGCCAATGCGAAATACCCACACCCAAATACTTTCAAATTATTAGCTGCAGGTTTGGAACCAGCCTGAGGCTTCGAAGGGAGTAACACTATCAAGACACCTTGTTGGACTTATATTCTTTAAATAAGCTGCGGTGTTATGAAGCTGGAGTCAAAATGCATTTGAGATTTTTACCTTTCATCATGCTGGTTTTCGACCGGTTACGGTTTTTCTTTCAGTGACTCCGTTTTGTTGTGGGTGTGAGGTACTGTAAACTGTCGTACTATTCCATTCTCTTTGCAATATTTGGTGAAATTCTGATTTGTACTCTCCCCATGATGCAGGCGAATTGCAGTGGTTTTCATAATGCGCTTTTCCACCATGGTTACGAACTCCTTAAAGTCTTAAAACATCCTTTTTAGATCTAAGGAGGTAAACCCATGTTAATCTTGTCGATCATCGGCCATTCCTGAGAAAGTAAATGCACCTCCTAAAGACCTAACACATCAGTATGGTATAGGCCCACAAACATTAGTATGCACAGGATCTAACACATCTCTCTTTTTCTTATCGAGATTGAGCAAGAATTCATCTACATTGCATCTTGCCTAATGCACATCTGATCACAAACAACTTTCTCATTCTTTAACATGGGAAGTCCTTCAACCATATTCTTTTTTACGTAATAACAATAAATCGGGATGATTGATGTGTCCATACATTTGATTCCAAAGAATCTCTGTTGGAATATTTGTAGAAGTCAGTGCATGATGTTGTTTGTTGGTAACATCAAGTTTATATAGACCTCCCACTCGGACACACGTTGCAACAGTTCGGAATTGGTCCAACAGATCCTTCAATATGCAATAATTATTGAAGAATCCAACCTTCAAGTTACAGTGCGTAATAGTGAACCGCAGTCAAATTTTTTTCTTTTCATTCACGGCGCACCACATTGCGAATGTATTGAGAGCGATTCATTATTGATATCGCAGGAATGTCTCCATATCCCATGATCTAATGAGCGCGGTTATACTCCAAGGTATATGCTGGCACCATTCGAGTTTCTTTGAAATTAGCATACCAATTTTATTACAACTCATATGTAAAGTGCCAAGATTACAAACCGGTTGTCGAGAATCGTAGTTTTTAGCAGATAAAGCAGCGTTAGAGACAAACATCCTTAGATCCCTT
Source organism: Picea sitchensis (assembly GCA_010110895.2). Lineage (NCBI taxonomy): Eukaryota > Viridiplantae > Streptophyta > Pinopsida > Pinales > Pinaceae > Picea > Picea sitchensis. The sequence continues at coordinate 262,358 of SNQJ01S0013992.1, forward strand.
GAGTCAAAATTCGTGGGTTCATCGATATCATCACTAGAAATAAATAGTCTGTGATCTTGATTTGAAGATTTTTCTACATAATGACTGAATGTGTTCTAGAGTTTATTCCTAACCTCATCATTTTTCTTCTTATGGCGGTCTTTACCAGCATGTCGAATTGACCCGCGGTAAAAACAACTCTTTGACTCATTTCCATCAGATTGCATGCGGGATTTGGCGTTGTCTTCTCTCATTATGAGCGCACCTACGCCATGAACCGCCTTGTTGCCATGAATTGCCTCCTCTACCTATTACTCCTGATCTCCCTCTTCCTTGGATCTATTATTTGACCCGCAGGTGCCAAATCTTTGCTTGGAACGCTGATTCCCACGCCCTCTCTTCCTCTTGCAACAAAATACCTGTCAGTTCTTCAAATGTGGGAGGTTTCTACCACTTCAACTTTATAAGACCTTTTGATGAACATGTGATAGTATTCTAGCATACCATTTGAGGTAATAGTCACTAGATGAGTATTGGAAACCGTTTCCCCTACATTTACTAGCTTGTCTTTCACCTCTTTAATGCGACCCAAAATGGAACTATGATTCATTTTCCATCCAAATACAATGCCTAGCAATTTAGTTTTCAGGAACAAAACGCGATTTGTGTTGCTAGTTTCATATGATACTTTAAGAACATCCCGTATTTACTTGATGAGGATTGTGGCGTCTCTAATATGTGGATTTATGCTATCTTTAACTGACATGTCCAACAATACCTTTGCCTTGTTTTGTAGCTCTCCCGGTCTTGGTGCGTCTTTGTATGCAGCACCTCCTACCAGCTTTGTTTGTAGCACCTCCTTTCTTTGTAGCACTGCCCGGTTTCTGGCGAGTTCCAGTTCGGTTCCATTAAGCAGTATTGACACCATAGCCCTCATGGCGTCATTTTGAATTTTCAGTTAATGAAGTTCGAACCATCTAACTTGTTGTGAAAGCCCGTTGGGTATGTCTCTGCCAGGCCGGATTAAGCCCATCGCTATGATTTGATCTCTGTGAGAAAATCCTGAGGATATGATAACGTCGTACGCCCGGTTCACCGGTCAGGCTGTTGATCTATCTCGTTCTCGACATATTGTAAAACATGCATCTTATTATCCAAAATATCCACCTTTTAAAAACTTGCCATACCCATGAATGGCCATCTTCACTTTAGAAAGTAATAAACTCAAACATCCACTTTAAAATAATAAACTCCAATATCCACCTCTCTGGTGAAGACCTATCCACTTTAATAAACTTCACTTTTAATAACCCACTTTAAGTTTAATAAACTTTTAATAAACTTCACCTCCACATGCATACACTTTATCCACTTTTAATAATAATAAAAGAGTGAATAAATCCATGAAAGACTCGCAAAAACTCCTTAATTAATACTCACGCTCAAACAAAATGTATGGCAAAATGCAGCAAACTTAACCCTTTGCAATGCTCACACTTTAATAATCTTCAAAATAAGCCACCAATACAAACTTCAACACGCACCAAAATACGTTCACACAGAATTTACCAAAGTCCACGGATATTCTTCACGTTTTGCTTTAAAACTCACGACTTAATTGACTTACTCCCATTATTTTTACCCCAAAACCTCCTTGTTGCATGCGCATTATTTTTCAAAACAACCTCAATCTCCATGACGCATGCCGGAATTGGCCCGGAGTCCAGCACCTCACTTGTTGTATTGGATTGCGTGGAACGCAGCACCTCGCACCTCACGCTGTATTGGACTGCGGCGAGTTCGCACCTCCCGAGTGGCTCGACTGCGGGAATTTTTCGATTGTCCGCACCTTACGTAGTATGCCGCCTGCGGGAATTTTTTGCTTTTATTTGCGCGGAAAGGCTGAGTAGTATGCCCCGCACCCTACCAGAGGAGGGACCTGCGAACCTTTTCAATTCTCGCACCTTTCTCCTCGTGGCTCTGATACCAAGATAAAATATACGAGGCAAACAAACACGGTGAGGCTACGCTCACTTCCTGATAATTAAACGAAGACGGATTACATCCTTATATAGGAAAAGACTCTCCCGAGTCGGCTACATGCAAACCATAAGACAACTAGACAACTAACTATGAACTGAGAACTAACTCTTCTAACTGGCGCTTATTACTGGAGTGAACAACTAGATAACTTCTCCATTACTTCCAAGTGGAAACACATTGGAATTTAGACTAAAAGGAAAACGGTGAAAGGATTCACGTTGATCCTCCATTAATTGTTACACCTTAACAAATACAATAACTATGAAAATACTAGTTACCTATTAAAAGGATTTTTGTAAGTCTCTTTTCCGAGGACTACTAAGCATCGCCAACCTATTTAACAATCATGTTTTTAATAAAAGGTTGAGGCTCACATTTTAATAAAAGGTTGAGGAAATGTATGGCCAACATTCCAAAGAAGGTAAGTTATAGAGATTGTTTTTGCACTGAGTAAGGTAACCTCGAATCCTTGATATGGATGTGCAAAGTGAAAACTGTTAAATTCCTCAGTGCTGCAAGATAGAACATTTACATGACATCTAAATATCCAAGGAAATTCCAATCACAAAATGGAGATTTATTAACTATTATTTATATATGTTTATAACTATTATTAGTTAATTAAAAATATCATGAATATTTTGCCCAATACGTGTAGGTACTAGAAATTTTAAAGAAGGAGCAGATTAATTCTCTGTGGCATATCGTAATGAAAAAAAATGTACGTTCCAAAACCATGTAGCAGATAGCAAAGGAACATGTTACATTAACAATTGCATTGTTAAATTCGAGATTTATAGTGGAGATCGATACTTGTCTTTTAAGGAAAATACTCATGTTATTTTGATTGATCTGATCCGACATTAGAGATAAGGGGATAATACGTACATGAAGATCAAGGATAGTAATATAAATCAACCTAATAGTGAGAAATATAACTGATACATTATTCAAGGATCAGTCGGAAAAATTCACTTAAATACACAAACCAAAATTGAATGTCAATGGTGATGAATGAATACAAGGGTCGCTAAGCCTTGAGTGTTAATCCGAATAAAAAGGGAGTTCATGACTAAAATTTAAGGAAATAAAACAAAATCATCAATGACTACTGAAATCAATCGGATTAAGTAAAGCTCAAGGAACACATCCACCTAACCAGTCCCAGATGTCCCTCAATGATCTTGGATAATGGATTGTTATGAATATATTCTCTGGAAATTGTTATGGTGAAGCTACATGCTGGGTAATAATACCTTGGTTAATAAAAAAATTCTATACTTTTCTTTTATAATCATTTATCCTAAATCATTCGATCCGTAATGCTATTTTATCCATAAAATATATATCTATTCTAGGAAATAGAAATTACATTGACCATTACAAGTCGGTATATACACTCATTAAATTATATAAAAAATCGTCCAGGAAATAAAATTTACATTGATCCATATAAGCCGGTATAGATATCCAATAATTCTCATCTAAAAACATGAACATCAAAAGAAAATAAATATCGTAACCAAAATATCAGTTGATGGTGATGTTGATCCTTCTACCTCTCTATTCACAATGTCCCTCCAAACTTGTTAATCAATGAACTTCACCCATACCTCCCACAATGCTAAGGGTACTATTCTCTCCCCTTAGTCCCTCCATCCACAAATGGGTCACACATAATTTCAGATCCAAAAACTAGCTCAAGCTTACCCTCACAAGGAGAGACTTCCACATATGCCAAAGAGCTATAGCACCTGAGAGTCCCTTGTCCTTAGGACCCAATAACTTTTTCCCAAGGCTTCAAGGAAAGATAAAAAAAATACTTCACCAAGTAAACCTCTAGAGAGCTCAATCATGACTCAAGAAGAAAGAGAATATAGTTTTCACCAAATGAGAAAGTTGGAGAAGAAAATGAATGAAAATATGATACAAATGGAATATATGGAAAACAAGATGGAAAAAAAATGGATGCAAAGATGGAAGAATTGAAAAATTCCATGACAACCATCTGGTTACATACCATCATACCATAGATGAGAGGTTCTCTTAAGGAGATGTCATAAAATAAGGAAATCATATAAATGTGGAGGCAATAAATATTGAGCCCCAAAAGCATGATTATTCATCACCTCCAAATCCACATCATCAGGGGTTCCACTTGGCAACAAGGAACTACTTAATTCCCAAGATCAATACGAAGAAGTTTGATGGTAAAGGTCCTATAAGATGGATATTACAGATGGATAAATTCTTTGATCTACACCAAGTTCCAAGATTAAAAAAGGTAACTATCGCATCCTTGTATTTATAAAATGATCAATTTGTTTGGTATCAATGGATTTGTGAAAGAAAAAATGATTCTATTATCTCTTGGTCCATTTTTATGGAATAATTGATAGCACATTATGGTGATATCAAGAGAAATACATTCTTTAGTCAATTGATAAATATTTGGAAAAAAAAGGTCCATTACAAAGAACATTGAAATATTCCAAAAGCTCAATGTCAAGGTAAAGACCATTCCAAAGGATAATTCGTTAGACCTCGTTTTGGGCACTTTAAAGGAGAACATTCAACATGAGGTGCATCTCTTCGAACCTAAATCCCTAGAGCATGATTTTATTATGGCAAGGAAAGTGGAAAACAAAAATATGGCTACTAGAAGGGTGGCCACTAACAACTATAGAGAGCACCATATGACCTCTCCTAACCTCACTCAACTGAGAAGGTTGACACCTCAACAAATGGATGAAAGAAGATAAAAGAGACTATGTTTCAATTGTGACATCATGTACAGTAAGGGGCATAAATTCGCTAAAAAGAAATTACTCTACATAGATTGTGAAGAGGAAAAAGATCAAGAATTGGAACCATCACAAGATCTAGATATAGAAGAGACTACTCCAATGATATCTTGTCATGCATTGGATGACATACATAGCCAACAAACCCTCAAGATATAAGAATATATCAAAAGGAAAAAGGTAATAGTGTTGATTGATTATGGTAGTACCCATAACTTCATCAATTACAAATTAGCAAGATGTCTCAATTGATTTGTATTTCTAACACCATAGTTTCAAGTAATGATTGCAGATTGAGGTACCATAAATTTTTCAGGCAAGTGCCATAGTATTAAGCTCAATATGGGGGAGTATTTATTGGATAGTCCCATGATTTACATCCAAATATGTGGTGTTGATGTTGTATTAGGGGTCCAATGGTTACAATCGTTGAGAACACTGGCCCTTAATTTTCAAGATATTTTCATGAAAGTTTCCTCAAAAGGAAAGGAAATTAAGCTTAGAGGTTGTTGGAACACATATATTTTTATAGGTTTTATATTTTAAATAGATTTTATTCTCGTTTAAATAAAAACAACGCGCACTTGAGTCTCACCATTGATAAAGTCTCACATCTAATCAAACGATCCTAAACTCTTAAAAGTGATGGAGCGGCCTACTCATTAAGGAATTAAATCACTAAAGGTTACTTTCAGAACATCGGGTTTCGGGGCTTCGCAATGTATGATGGTTCAACATGTAGTATTTCCAAAGTCCTGATATCCAAATTCACGAAATCGTCTTAAGTGTTAAACCAGGTTAATTTAGGATTAAGAACAATTAACGATTAATGAATCTTATCGCGATTTTGCGTTTCAGGGATCCTAACATGTAGCGACTATCAATATTCAGAGACTCGAAACCCCAAATTATTTGAGGTTAATCATGAGTAATTAAAAAGGTTAAACACAATTAAAATTAATTAATTACATCACGATTTCTCATTTTGTAAGTTATAGCTCAGACTGTTGTAAGATCTCCCGAGAGCCGAAATGTCGAAATTTACTTAATGATAAATATGATTAACTGATGCTTTAACAAAGATTATCTCTTAATTAATCCATCACCTAATGATGACTCAGATAGATTCAAATTTCGTATGTGCTTTTCCCGAGCTGGAACCACCAAAAAATAAATGACTTTAATAATGCACTTATGACAATCATTCCAAATAAGATTTTGAGCCAACGCTTGAATCCAATTCATAAAAGAAAGTAAATACTCTGTTAGTAAAGGTATTGGTTGATCGATACACTTAACGGAAAAGAGTTGCGAATTTGAATTTCATTATACGTTTCTACTGAGCAGTAAATTTTTCCAGTTGAAGGATTTTACACATTTCTTGTGGCAGATAACAGAGTTCAAAGGCTTGATATCATGGCTCCATGGAAAGCACCTAAAGCGACTGGTGAAAGTTCGAGCCAGAACATAGATGTTCTCTCCGACACCTCGCCCAAAAGCATAGACACTGTTAAAACCTGGACTCAAATATTCTACAGTATGAATTGGTAAATTGCCCGGACGATTCAAGTGATAATGAGAAGGAGGACCTAGCTACCAAATAAAAAACCGTTTCCCAGTCAGAGTTACATAAGATAGCGGCGAGGCCTAGGCTCTTGCCTTACAATGACATGATTGGTTGGGCGCTGGAGCACGTGGATATCCCAACCGGAACCATCTTCAATCCACAAAAGATCACAATTGGGTCTTTCCGACATAAACATCTACAGGTGATGTACAAATTGTCTCCTGTACCCAATTTCATTTACGACACCAGTTTCCTAGTCAACTTTAACAAGAAGGAATGTGACCAATATGCAAAAAAAATTCCCGACTTAATTAAGGACTGGTATTCTCGCCCCGAGAAGTTCAGAGCTGATTCACATGGCGTATATGCAGTTGCTGCACTAGAACCTCACATAATGTATATAGAAATGATGATGTGTAGACTATACGGGAAAGAAAACACAACACACTTCTACTTACCATGGGTGCCTATTATACACACAGAAGAAGAAGGGTATTCTTTCGATTGGGCCAAGATATTGTCAGATAACTTGGTTAGAGAGATTACAGAGTATTGGTCACTAAAAGTCAAAGGGAAACTGACATCATTTTTTATGTCAGCTTATATTATGGACACTGTCTGTTTCATGACACCTTTTCCTTTGATGGGCTGGAGATGGACTCCAAATAATGCTGAACCCATACATATTTATCATTCAAAACTTTGGGAGGACAAGGCGAAGGATTTCTTTTATGAAATCTGCAACTGGGTGGTGGTGTCTATGCACACCACTATATATTTCTACCCACCTCCCAGGATTTCCGACAAAGTTGTGACTAATCTAGGTAGAATAGCAGACTGGTATATTGAGGAAATTTTCTCATATATTAGGGTTTTTGGTTGTTCGGTACCTCCACACGCTCTACCTCATTTTTTACCAGATTGACTGGTGTGTCGCGAAGTAGCACATCAAACTGTGCTTGGAGGGATTAGTAAGGAACTGAAGCTAGTGCAGAAAAAGGTATGACCATATTTTCCCTTACATATTGGTACATTTTCTCTACTAGATTTTGGCCATTCAAAAGTGGAGGCCACGACCCTAGGAGAAATCAAACTGGTCGATATAGAGTTCAAGAGACACGATCCACAGAATATAGTAAGCAACCACATGGACAACTACAATTTGAAGTGATAAGAACATGAATATTCCCCTCAGGATGAAGTGTTCCAAGGAGCGAGGTCCTATCAAGAGATCCTGAGTCGAGTTTGAGCTCTGTCGTTAGATAAAATGGTCAAATTTTATAATTTCCAGAAACATCGAAGGAATAGTCTCCCCAAAGTATTACAAGGAGAAATCTTGACACCTCTAGATACACAGCAAACGGGGGCCCAAGATTTAGAGATAGTGAGTCTCAGGAGACAAGAAACCCGAGGAAGCTTGGAAAAGACTGAGGTGTTGACACAGAGAGTAGATAAAACAGAGACAAATGTACCAGGTGATCAAGGTAAATATCAAACTGAGACATTGAAAAAGAGTGGAGAAGAAGGGCCACTGTCTACACCAGTCAAGTCAACTATAGACGCGGTCGGGAAACAACCGTCCACCGAAATCGGCAGCCCCATCTAGTTTGTAACACCGTTACAGTTCACAAGAGGGAACCCAAACGTAGAGGTAATGTTCATAGAGGATCTTATGCCTATCTCAACTGAAGAGATACCGCCTTTTGATTTCTTTTTCAGCAAGAAAAGAAAGGTTGTAGTAAAGAGAGAAATGCACCAGAGGGAAGGTGCAACTGTCAAGAGGCATAGGGTGCTACTTGATGGAGAGGCTTTGGAAGAGGTAGAGTTCGTTGAAGAGGTAGCAGGTTTGCTGGGGGATTTTGCAACAACCAACCAGTTTTCAGTCGGAAGCTTAAAAGAACGATTGAAGTAGAAAGAGATATTAATAAGTCAATTGCAAATTCAAATGAAGACTGTAGAAAGGAGTGTCAGGACTGAAATCAATAAGGGTTTCGAGAAGATGAGAGCCAGTGATAGACAATAAATCTAGCAGCTCAAATCAAGTCTCGAGGAAATGCACAAGGAGGTACAGTCTAGTAGAGGAGATGCCATCCAACAAAGTGAGTTGGTGAAGCAACTACATGACAAGGTAAGCTTGAATGAGAATATGGTTATAGACATAACTATTTTCCAAGCTCAGGCATTGGATGTATGTAAGAAACTGGAATCAGCGCAACAAAGCCTTTTTGATAAGGTGAAATATATCCAAAATATTTTTCAGGCGATAAATCAATCCTTGGATAACCTTTGTTTCAAAGAGAAATAGGCTATTGCTACTCAGACCACTTTCCAAGAAGAAGTTGTGTCATCGGCTAGAGAAGGAATATCTATGGTTCCAAGGTTGTCTGTTTCAGAGCAAGTCCGAGGTAACATAATACTGAAGACATGGGAAGATAACATAGCCGAAAGTAAAAGAATGGCTAAGGAAATCAAACAGGATTGTGAAGAAGCTTTTCATTCACTAAATAAAGAGTCATTGGGCCTCAAAAAATATGATCACTCTGAAGTTATGGGATAGGTTTACATAGTAAAGCATCAACTTAACATCAAGACAAACTTGGAGGAAGCTCAAGCTGAAATCTCCCTTTTAAAACATATTGATATTACTCAGATAGATAGGTGTCTTGTGAGGCCAAATCTGCAGCTATAGTCAATAGCTTCAGAAGACATAAGAATGGAAGATAGATTGCCTCAACTATAAAAGAAATTATATATCTTTGAAGCAAATGATTTTACAGGACCCTCCAAGTTGGTGGTACAATTTGTAAGAAGATGCGTTAAATATTCGGGCAATGAAAGGGAAGCACCTCTGGGAACCAATGAAGTAGCCTGTACATATCATCTGTATAGATCATGATTAGGAGACCGATTTTTTTTCTGAGCTGGAGAATAAAAAGAGAAAACGTCTTTTTCAGTGAGACAAAGAGACAGAAGGGATGCGAGGGAAGCGTTTTGCATTTCATATTTTGTAACTTTTACTATAATGAGAATTCCAACCGTTTAGGGTTGAGAATATTTTGTATAAATATATCTTTCTAAAATCGAACAAAGGCTGCTTCTTTCCGAATGTAATTGAGAAAAATCTCCTCATTGAGAATTAATACAAGTGTAGACCAGAGATTCCACATTTCGTCCAATTTGAGTTATGTGTTCTTCTGTCCTTCCACATATCAACATATTTTTATATATTTCCTTGATGAATGTATGATTTCAATTTAATACGACAGCTACTGTAATTATCTTTAATTAGTAATTCATTAAGAAAACAATTTTTCCTTTGTATTTGCTGTTAGTAAATACAAGACATGTGAGCTATTTGGATTACTACATTTTATGTTTCATTTAAGGTTATATTATCTATTTTATTCTTCTGTAACAAAGTAATATTATTCTGTAATTGATGCCTTGCTTTGTCTAACAGATTTATGATTTTCTCTCACTACATTCAATATTTTCAATTTTGACTCAGACACGAAAGACGACCTTTGCGTTACTATACTGTTAATTCAATTTAAGGATTTTTTCTCACAAAATTGAGGTAGAAAAACCAAACATTAAAAATTTCCTTATTTCCTAATGCCCGACCTTATGCTTTGAGCCTTAAGTATACACTCAGGAACACCATCTTTTTGGCGCCGTTGCTAGGGACAGAGAAATGAAGTTATTTTTCCCTGGGAGAATGACATGGTAAGTTTCTCTATTTGATAGTGAACAAAGATTGAATACATTACAAGGCTAATTTTTATTTTTCACTTGGCGACTCCACAACTAATAAAATGACATTCGGTCGACATAATACCAGACAAAACCCAGACGATAAGCAGACTACGCCTGTATTCGACCCTGGAAAAATAATAAAACCAAGGGGATACTCAAGCAGACTAATGCATCCACAAGTAAGGTTTACCAACCCAAACCCACACAGTATAATGCTAAGGTTTCACCTGAACAATTAACTCCGCAAGAAAGTTCCACCCAAATCCATTTCGGAGAAACATCGACTAATAGAATTGAAGCCGAAATCATAAACCCCGGATTGGTTTTATCCGAGATAAAGGCCAAGACCAATTCAAATGCTTCCTTTACTAATAAAGGTAAAATACCTATCTTAATACCCGCTTCAATTGATATTCCTTCATTCCCCGAAGTAAAGATTCCAGCTTCTCGAAGTTTTGAGAAATATATCTTACACTCTGATTCAACTCTCGTTGGTTCTCCTGTTTATATATCTTTCAAATCTGAAGAACCTAGTCCTCATATCTCTTTTCCCCCCTTTTCATATTTTCTGTCTCCTGATGGATGGTTCCTAGAACCTCTTTCGCTTCATCTCGAAGTAACCGAAAGGTCATTACGCATATTTAAAAACCATCTCTGCAATCTCCAAGTTTCATCTCCTAGATTATCAATGGTTGTTGTCGGAGGAGGTGGTGTCGACGGAGGTATTGCCAGAGGTGACGGAGTTGGAGGCAGACATGGTGCCGGAGGAGGAGGAGGGGGCGGTCAAGTTCCACCCCCACCTCCTAGAATTTTTGCTAAAGTAGCTGCTAGATATGCTCCTTTGGTCCTCCCAGTTCCCCTCCACAATTTACTCGAAAAATATATGAAAAACCTGCCAAAGTTCACAAGAGAGGGAGACTTAACTGCTACAGAGCATATATATTTTTTCGATCAATTCACCGATATTATTAGCCTCGAGCACGAGGATGTTTATTCACGACTCCTAGTTCAAACTTTCGAAGGATAGGTGAGAACCTAGTTTCGAGGGTTGCTGATAGCTTCTATAAGAACGTATGATGAGTTGGAAAACACTTTTCTCAGAAAATGGGGTGAGAGGAAAGATCACCTTTATTACCTAACAGAGTTCATATCTTTAAGAAAGAAAAATTCATAGACAGTTCTTGAATTCACTCAAAGATTTAATAAACTATATAATAAAGTTCCGACTGAAGTCAAACCTTCCCAACCCGTAGAAAAAGTGACCTTTGCAGGGGATTTTGAGCACGACTTTGCCCTACTGCTGAGGGAAAGGAGATCTACAGACCTCACTAGAATGTAGAACTATGCTATAGAAATTGATTCAAATATGATGGCATCAGGGAAGTTAAAAGATAAAGTCGAAATGGGAAATAAAGATACCAGACGATTCAGAGAACAAGCAGGACCTTCCGGATCTGGGAGGTTTGCAGAAGATAAAATGGACGATATGGCCAAAATAATTAAAGAATTATCAAAAATCGTCAAGATGGAACTAGATCAATCTAAAAGAAATCAGTTCGCTAGAAAATATTTCAAAAGGAATCCCAACCTTCAAATACAACAAAGACAAATAAAAAATGAAGATCAAAAGATTCAGACCCCCTTTAAAAATGAAATTTTTATAGGAGGAGACGATATGCGAAACTTTGAGGAGTTAGAGGAAGATATGAATAATCTTGGTGATGATTGTCAAGAACCTCATTTGAGAAGGAAAGATTACGAAAGGTCTTTAAACGTAGAATACCGGTTTAATAATTATGATAGCATAAATATCACATAAGATTATGCTTATCAAGAAATCGCCGACAATATAATGGCCGAGCTCCAACATAAGTATAATTTAAGGCCTAGAGACAGAAGTACCACAACTGCCCAACTGAATAAAATCTTGTCGAGAAGTAAAACGAATGAGGCAGCTTGACCAACAACTGAAATACAGACTGCCAAAACAAAAGCAACTGAAACACAGTCTACTAAAACAAAATCAACTGAAACACAAACTGCCAAAACAAAAGCAGTTGAAACACAGACTGCCGAAACAAAAATAGCTGAAACGAAAGCAACACAAACTAATAAATTAGAAAAAAGGGAGGTAGAAGTCCAAAGTAGAGAAGCTGAAAAGACAACAGGAAGTTTCAGTCTAGAAAATAAGATCAATAAAATCAAGATCCCTGTGCCTCTGGTCAAACTGGCAAAAAACCCTACATACAAAAACCAAATTGCCAAAATGATAAATTTTTCTGATGTCGAAAACCATGCAGATGTTATAAATTTAGAAGATGATAAACCGACTATAATGTTTGGTCTGCATTTTGAAAATTCCAGAGATTTTGTTGCTCCTTTCTACATTACGTTGACTGTGCATGATCATTTTCTCCATAATTGCATGTTGGATTCTGGAGCTTCCCACAATGTGATGCCCAAAGATATTATGGATAGACTTGGCCTCGAAATCACCAGGCCATACGAGAATCTGTATTCTTTTGATTCGAGAAAAGTTAAATGTATGGGTATGATTAAAGATTTAGTGGTTAATCTTGCACAAATTCTTGTAAAAAGTGTTCTGATGGATGTGGTTGTTGCTGATATCCCTCCAAAGTATGGCATGTTGTTATCTAGGTCTTGGGGCCCCAAACTCGGAGGATCCCTTCAACTCGACATGACATACGCTACAATCCTGATCTTCGACGGACAATTCACCCGCCTGTATATAGAAACAAGGTTGGCATATATAGTAAGTGATCCGCTGAATCCGAATAATTACCTTGTTTATGTCACAGATCAGGATTTAGGAAATTGTATATTATCGATTGATGATGATTTAGATGAATGTATAGAATAAAATTGTACAGAAAAAGAAAAAATAGAAAAGACAAATAAAAATGTAAATAGTATTGGAGTTTGGAAAATGTATTTCGATGGTGCTTCGTCTTGTGAAGGAGCAAGATCCAGAGTGCTGTTCGTGGCACCCAGAGATGATTTTATTATCCCTTTCTCTTACAGATTCAGTGGGACATCGATTACACCAACAATGTATGCGAATACGAAGCCCTGGTTTTAGGATTAGAGGTTGCCAAAAAGTTTAAAATTGAAAACTTGGTAGTTTATGGCGATGAAAAATTAATTATAAAAAGATAAAGCAACAGTATTAGGCCAAACACCCAAGGCTGAGGTCTTACATAAATTGTGCCTGGGATCTAATTAAGAATTTTTTCTCATCATTTAACATTCACCACATCCCTAGAACGGAAAATCAACAAGCAGATTCTTTCGTCAAAGGAGTTGCGACATTTGTACCTACTAATGTACTCAAACTAAAGTATCACATAGAAATGAGGCACAAAACCTCAAGACCAAATAATGTACAACACTGGCAGGTCTTCGAAGATGATGAGCAAATCAGACAATTCCTAGAAATGGTGGACGAATTTTCCGAAATGCATATTAATCAGGAAAATCAAAATGACCCTACTTGGATAATGCAGGAAGGTGAGGATCCTCAGGAGTTCCGAGATAATATTGCTAATTATCACATGTTGGTACTGAAAAATAATCAGATCCCTAAAGGTCTAATTCCTTTGGAAAGAGTTTTTGATCATGATGACATTCCCTTAAAGTCTACTTTGCAGCCTCAACCTGAAGAGGTTGAAGATTGTGATATAGGTACCAAAGAGACTCCTAAGCTGGTAAAAATATCTAAATACCTTCCCCCTGAAATGAAAAGAAAATATGCTGAGTTACTCAAGAAGTACAAAGACGTTTTTTCCTGGTCTTATGATGAATTGAGAAGTTATGATACCACTGTAATCGAGCACAACATTCCCCTAAAGTAGGGTGTTAAACCATTCATGTAGAAGCTCAGACAAATAAATCCCATACTACTGTCTGTGATAGAAAAGGAAGTAAAGAAGCTCCTGGATGCTAAAATCATTGTTCCTCTCAAATATTTCGAGTGGGTAGCCAATCTGGTTTCGGTCAGGAAGAAAAGCGGTGAAATCAGACTTTGCGTAGATTTCAGAAACTTAAACAGATCGTCCCTCAAAGATAATTATCCATTACCTAAGATGGATCATGTTTTGGAAAAAGTGGTCGGAGCAAATAGAATGTCTATGATTGATGGCTTTTTAGGCTATAATCAAATTGCAGTCCACGAGGATGATAAATAAAAAACCACGCTCACCACCCCATGGGGTACCTTTATGTATGATAAAATGCAATTCGGTTTGATGAATGTAGATGCCACTTTACAGCGAGCTATGGACATCGCCTTTGTTGGCAAAAGAGATAAGTTTGTTGTCATTTATATTGATGATTTAATTGTGTTTTCTAAATTTGATGCAGAGCACCTGGTACACCTCAAACAAACGTTTGAGAAATGTCAAAAATTTGGTTTGTCTCTAAATCCCAAGAAATCTCACTTTGTAATGCAAGATGGTAAACTCTTGGGCCATATAATATCTCAATATGGAATCAAAATCGATCCAAAAAGGGTTGAATCTATAGATACTATTAATATTCCTAAGAATAGAAAGGAGATTCAATCATTTTTAGGAAAAAATATATTTTTAAGAAGATTCATCCCAAACTTCGCTGAAATTGTAAAATTGATTACAAATATGCTCAAGAAGGACAATGAGGTCAAATGGACAACCAAAGACAAAGCATCATTTGAACGCATCCAAAAATTTATAGGTGAAGCACCGGGGCTGGCCAGTCCAGATTATATGAAATAATTATTGATCTTCTCATTTTCCTCCAAACACATTATCACGACTGTACTCTTACAAAGAAACGATGAAGGGTTCGAGCAACCAATAACATTTTTTAGTAAAATTCTAAGAGATGCTGAACTAAAATATGATATATTAGAAAAGCAAGTATACACAATGGTGAAAGCCCTTAAAGCTTTCAGGAATTATGTGCTCCATTCTAAGATAATTGCCTATGTACCAACCAATGCTGTTAAAGATATATTAGTTCAACTAGTAGTGATGGCAAAATGGGTCGATGGTTGGACAAGATTCAAGAATTTGAACTAGAAGTAAAATCGACCAAACTTGTAAAGGGTCATGGCTTGGCTAAACTATTAGCAGAATCAAATTTCCAGGCACTTGGAATAAATCGTCTGCAATCCTACGAAGAGTTTCCATATATAGAAGAGTTCGATGATTAGATACCTGCAAATCAAATTCAGGAGAGGTTCTCTTCTTTGGATTGGTATAAAGATATAGTTTCTTACCTTTTAACTCTGCAATGCCCGAGTGATATGACTCCTTCCAAAGCTAGAACATTGAAGTTGCATGCAATAAAATATTGTATTAGAAGGATCCTCTGGGTTTTTTACTAAGCTGTTTGGTGGAATCCGAAATGGAGAGAGTCATAAATGAGTTTCACGAAGGGGTGTGTGAAGGACATCACACCTGGAGAGAAACGACTTATAAAATCCTGAGAGATGGACATTATTGGATGGAGTTATTCACTGAGGTAAATGATAAAGTCAGAGCCTGTAACCCATGCCAATTATTCTCAGGAAAGCAAAATCTTCCAACACTACCTTCTGTCCCGGTCAAAACATAAGCTGCGTTTCCGCAATGGGGTCTGGATTTCATTGGTGAAATACACCCACATTCAAGCGCACAACATAAGTAGATTTTTACTGCTACTGATTATTTCACTAAATGGCTGGAAGCCATTCCAATGAGAAATGCAACAGACATAGTGGTGATTAGCTTCTTAGAAGAGAACATTTTATCGAGATTTGACTATCCTCGGAAGATAGTCACTGATAATGCCCAAGATTTCAAATACATGGCTATGATAATATTTTGTCAAAAGTACAACATTGTACTAGGACATTCCACAACCTACTATCCTCAGGGCAATGGATTAGCCGAATTCTCGAACAAAATCCTTGTCAACATAATTAAAAACGTGTTGAATGAAAATAAGAAAGCCTGACATGTACATTTGAAATATACTTTGTGGGCTAACATAATAGGCACTAAAAAATCAATCGGGATGTCCCCTTTCCAAATGGTGTATGGTATCGATGTGGTTCTCCCCATAAATCTTGATTTTCCTGTAATGAAACTCTGGCAAGACGCAAAAGAAGAGCCAAATGACATAACCATAAGAATAAACCAATTGATTGAAGTGTAGTAGAATAGGACTGAAATAGATGAGAGACTCCAGAAATATCAGGATAATATGAAAGCTCTGTTTGACCAAAAAGTTAAAGATAGGGAATTTCTCCCGGGTGACCTGGTTTTAAAATGGGAAGCCAGGAAGGAAGACTCAGGAAAGCACAAAATTTTTGACCATATCTAGTGTGGACCTTTCAAGATCACAACTTCTGAGGGAAATAATTCATTTTTGTTAGAAAATCTCGATGGGAAAACCATTAATACCCCTACCAATGGGCGTTACCTGAAACATTTCATGCAGTAACTAGATTCCAAACTCTCATTGTACATACCAGTTTGATTTTCACATTTTTGTTTACAAATTTCCGTTTCTTCGGTAAGTTTTTATTTTCACTGTAAATAAAAACAGGTTAGTTGATCTCATAAAAACAAAAATATAAAAATAAGTAACCCATATAGTTCTGGTCTATATAAGTTCCTGACAACTCTCATGTTTATTTTCATTGCATGAAACTTGCTGATGGTCGAGAGATAAGAAATCGAGGCTCACGTTTCAGAACATGGACTTTCTCTCGAAACAAGTGATAAATAGATAGTTCACTTGTTTGAAAATATAAGGGTAAATCTAAGATATGAGCTTCTTCCCTACTAATCAAAGTTGAATTTTCGAAGGAATATCACTAAGTATGATATAAGTCTCATATATACAAATATTATCACCTAATCTATAACTAGAGGAATGTAAAATTCCAATTTAATTATCAAGAGTTCCCTCTGAATACAAAACGAAAAGAGATACAAAAAAAGGGAAAAATAAAATTATATATATATATATATATATATATATATATATACATATAAGAGACCTTAAAGAAAAATTGAGGAATCAATTAAGAAGACCTTAAAGAAAAAAATTGAGAATCAATTAATAAGTTTGCGTAGGAGTGATTGTGCTCATAGCAGAACATCTGAATCTCATTCTGTTCCCCTGCTCATTCTCAAGCTGTATTTTCATATGATTTTGATATCATCCCATGGTCTTCATAAAAAAAAAAAAGGTTTCACCTTAACTTTGAAAACTCACAAACAAGTCTTCGAAAGGAGAATATGAAAAAATTCATATGATTCCTCTAACTTTAATTGAACGAAAAAATATGTCTAGGATAATCCTAACTATCTTAGCCCTTGTAACAGGTTTAAATTGATTAGTTTCGCTCAAAAAAAGTCCCTGGAAAATAAAAACCTCCCCGTGAGAACTTCCCTGTAGGAGAAGGTGTTTTGAAGGTCAGAGGAGGATTATTCTAGAGTAATCAAAGTGATTTGACAGACCTATGTTACTAAATTATAAACATATATCATCCCTGGTATATTATATACAAATTGATTGCCCCCACTTCATGTTTTAAAAGAAAAAATAAGACAGATGGTGAAAGGAAATTCATAAAATGATTGCCCCCATCTAGTCCAAAAAAGAGATGATGAAAGGAAATTCATTAAATGATTTCCCTCATCTCGGCATTTAAATGCAACATTACTAATTGAAGTGGTGAAAGGAAATTCAATGTGGGAATTAGACAACTTCACTGGGGTACTGAATAGGCTCGCTGACAGTGAAGCAATGTCTACAATATCTGCAAGGCTGTTATACATGACTTATAATGTACTTTGGTAGCTAGTCCTCTTTTCAATTAGATCTACATTCTAAGCTAACACGAGACTCCCTGACTAAAAATATTAAAATTACTTTACCTTGATATGAACAAAATCGAACAAAGCCTGGTAGAACGGTTAAGGTTGTTTTGATTATCTTAAGCAAATCTGAAGTCAATTTTAAGAAAGGGAAGCCATTAATAATATTAAGCTTGAGATCGGTGACTGATTAAGTTTTGAAAGCTTTTAGAGATATAGGTTAATTCTAAAGTCCTTCTGTGTGTCCTTTTTCAGAATGTGTTTCATAGAAATGCAATAATGACTCCATTTACCCAATAAAGACACTTGGTCTACTATTCTTCGGCGTCTCGCAGGGAGACGCGATCCCTAGATGGAGACTATGTTGGAACACATATATTTTTATAGATTTTATAGGCCTTAGATTTTCAATAGATTTTATTCTCGTTTAAATAAAAAAACAACGCACGCTTGAGTCTCACCGTTGATAAAGTCTCACATCTAATCAAACGATCCTAAACTCTTAAAAGTGATGGAGCCACCTACTCCTTAAGGAATTAAATCACTAAAGGTTACTTTCGAAACATTGGGTTTTGGGGTTTCGCAATGCATTACGGTTCAACATGTAGTATTTCCAAAGTCCCGATATCCGAAATCATGAAATCGTCTTAAGTGTTAAACCGAGTTAATTTAGGATTAAGAACAATTAACGATTAATGAATCTTATCGCGATTTCACGTTTTGGGGATCCTAACATGTAGCGACTATCAATATCCCGAGACCCGAAACCCCGAAATCTTTGAGGTTAATCATGAGTAATTAAAAAGGTTAAACATAATTAAAATTAATTAATTACATCACGATTTCACATTTCATAAGTTATAGTTCAGACTGTTGTAAGACCTCCTGAGAGCCGAAATGCCGAAATTTACTTAATGATGAATATGATTAACTGATGCTTTAACAAAGATTATCTCTTAATTAATCCATTGCCTAATGATGACTCAGATAGATTCAAATTTCGTATGTGCTTTTCCCGAGATGGAACCACCAAAAAATAAATGACATTAATAATGCACTTATGGCAATCATTACAAATAAGATTTTGAGCCACCGCTTGAATCTTATTCATTAAAGAAAGTAAATACTCTGTCAGTAAAGGTATTGGTTGATTGATACACTTAAAGGAAAAGAGTTGCGAATTTGAATTTCATTATACATTTCTATTGAGTAGTAAGTTTTTCCAGCTGAAAGAGTTTATGCATTTCCTGTGGCAGATAACAGAGTTCAAAGGCTTGATATCATGGCTCCATGGAAAGCACCTAAAGTGACTGGTGAAAGTTCGAGCCAGAACACAGATGTTCTCTCCGACATCTCACCCAGAAGCATAGACACTATTAAAACCTGGACAAAAATATCAAATATTCTACAGTATGCATTGGTAAATTGCCTGGATGATTCAAGTGACAGTGAGAAGGAGGACCTAGCTACCAAATACAAAATCATTGCCCAATCAGAGTTACATAAGATAGCGACAAGGCCTATGCTCTTTCCTTACAATGATATGATCGGTTGGGCATTGGAGCACATGGATATCCCAACCAGAACCATCTTCAATCCATAAAAGATCGCAATTGGGTCTTTCCAACCTGAACATCTACAGGTTATGTACAAATTGTCTCATGTACCCAATTTCATTTACGACGCCAGTTTCCTAGTCAACTTTAACAAGAAGGAATGTGACCAATATGCAAAAAACCTTCCCGACTTAATTAAGGATTGGTATTCTCACCCCGAGAAGTTCAGAGCTGTTTCACATGTTGTATATGAAGTTGTTGCACTAGAAACTCACATAATGTATATAGCAATGATGATGTGTAGACTATACGGGAAAGAAAAAACATCACATTTCTATTTACCATGGGTGCCTATTATACACACAGTAGAAAAAGGGTATTCTTTCGATTGGGCCAAGATATTGTCAGATAACTTGGTTAGAGAGATTATAGAGTATCGGTCACTAAAATCTAAAGGGAAACCGACGCCGTTTTTTATGTCAGCTTATATTATGGACGTCATTTGTTTCATGACACCTTTTCCTTTGATGGGCTAGAGCTGGACTCCAAATAATGCTGAACCCATACATATTTATCATTCGAATCTTTGGGAGGACAAGGAGAAGGGTTTCTTTTATGAAAACTGCAACTGGGCGGTGGTGCCGATGCACACCGCTATATATGGCTACCCACCTTCCAGGATTTTCGACAAAGTTGTGACTAATCTAGGAAGAATAACAGACTGGTATATTGAGGAAAATTTCTCATATATTAGGGTTTTCAGCTATTCGATACCTCCACAAGCTCTCCCTCAATTTTTACCAGATCGAGTGGTGTGCCGTGAAGTAGCACATCAAACTGTGCTTGGAGGGATTACTAAGGAACTGAAGCTAGTGCAAAAAAAGGTATGGCCATCTTTTCCCTTACATATTGGTACATTTTCTCTACTAGATTTTGGCCACTTGAAAGTGGAGGCCACTGCCCTAGGAGAAATTAAGTTGGTCGATATAGAGTTCAAGAGGCACGATCCACAAAATATCTTAAGCAACCACATGGCCAACTTCAATTTGAAGAGATATAAACATGAATATTCCTCTCAGGATGAAATGTTCGGAGGATCGAGGTCCTATCAAGAGGTCCTGAGTCGAGTTCGAGCTCTGTCGCCAGATAAAATGGTCGAATTTTATAATTTCCATAAACATCGAAGGAATAGTCTCCCCAAAGTATTACAAGGAGAAATCCCGACGCCTCTAGATACACAATAAAAGGGGGCCCAATATTTAGAGACAATAAGTCCCAATAGACAAGAAATTAGAGGAAGCTTGGAAAAGACTGAGGTGTTGACACAAAGAGGAGATAACATAGAGACAAATGTACCATATGATCAAGGTAAATATCAAACTGAGACATTGACAAAGAGTGGAGAAAAAGGGATGCTGTCTACACCAGTCAAATCAACTACAGACGCGGCCGAGAAACATTAGTCCATCAAAATCGGCAGCCCCATCCATTTTGTCACACCATTACAGTTCACAAGAGGGAACCCAAATGCAAAGGTAATGTTCATAGAGGATCTTACACCTATATCAACTGAAGAGATACTGCCTTCTGATTTATTTTTCAACAGGAAAAGAAAGGTTGTAGTAAAGAGAGAAACGCACCAGAGGGAAGGTGCAATTGTCAAGAGGCACATGGTGCTACTTGATGGAGAGGCTTTGGAATAGGTAGAGTTTGTTGAAGAGGTAGCATGTTCGCTGGGGGATTTTGCAGAAACCAACCAGTTTTCAGTCGGAAGCTTAAAAGAATGATTGAAGCAGAAAGAGTTATTAATAATTCAATTGCAAATTCAAATGAAGAATGTAGAAAGGAGTGTCAGGAGTGAAATCAACAAGGGTTTAGGGCAGATGAGAGCCAACGATAGACATGAAATCCAACATCTCAAATCAAGTCTCGAGGAAATGCACAAGGAGGTACAGGAGAGTAGAGGACATGCCATCCAATAAAGTGAGTTGGTGAAGCAACTACAGGACAAGGTAAGATTGACTGAGAATATGGTTATAGACATAACTGTTTTCTAAGCTCCGGGGTTGGATGTATGTAAGAAACTGGAATCAACACAAAAAATCCTTTTTGATAAGGTTAAAGATATCTAAAATCATTTTCAGACGGTAAATCAATCCTTGGATAACCTTTGTTTCAGAGAGAAAGAGGCTATTGCTGCTCAAACCACTTTCCAAGAGGCAGTTGTGTCATCGGCTAGAGAAGGAATATTTGTGGTTCCAAGGTTGTCTGTTTCAGATCAAGTCCAAGGTAACATAATACAAAAGACATGGAAAGTAAAAGAATGGCTAAGGAAGTCAAAGAGGATTATGAAGAAGCTTTTCATTCACTAAATAAAGATTCATTAGGCCTCAAAAAAGATGATCACTTTGAAGTTCTGGGATAGGTTGACATAGTAACGCATCAACTTAACATCAAGACAAACTTGGAAGAAGCTCTAGCTGAAATTTCCCTTTTAAAATAGATTGATATTACTCAGATAGATAGGTGGCTTGTGAGGCCAAATCTGCAGCTACAATCAATAACTTCAGAAGACAAAAGAATGAAAGATAGATTGCCTCAAGTAGAAAATAAATTATATATATTTGAAGCAAATGATTTTACAAAATCCTCCAAGCTAGTGGTAAAATTTGTAAGAAAATGCATTAAATATATCGGGCAAGGAAAGGGCAACACCTCCAGGAACCAATGAAGTAGCATGTACATATTATCTATATAAATCATGACTAGGAGACCAACTATTTTATGAGCTGGAGAATAAGAAGAGAAAACGTCTCTGTCAGTGAGACGAAGAGACCGAAGGGATGCGAGTGAAGCGTTTCACATTTCATATTTTGTAACTTTTACTATAAGGAGAATTCCAACCGTTTAGGGTTGAGAATATTTTGTATAAATATATTTTTTTCTAAAATTGAACAAAGGCTGCTTCTTACCGAATGTAATTGAGAAAACTCTCCTCATTGAGAATTAATACAAGTGCAGACTAGAGATTCCACATTTCGTCTAGTTTGAGTTATGTGTTCTTCTATCCTTCCACATCTCAACATCGTTTTATATATTTCCTTGATGAATGTCTGATTTCAATTTAGTACGACAACTACTGTAATCATCTTTAATTAGTAATTCATTAAGCAAATAGTTTTTCCTC
>SNQJ01S0013993.1:0-15507 GCA_010110895.2 Picea sitchensis
ACAAAAGACTTCCCTGGGTTGATAATTTATGTTTCACTTGGTTGTTTGAAATTAATTAAGCAATTATAGTGACCAACAGCTTCCTCCAATATGAGCTTGATCTCCAAACTCTTCAACACCACTTGATACCTTCAATGTAATGAACAACAAAAAGACAAAGAACTCCTACTCTACTCTACAATATTAGAATAATCAAATTCATCTATCAATATCAACAATCATATGCAACAATACACGATATTGAAGGGAATAGGCCAAGTAATATTGATGAGAACTTTAAAGAGATACTTACAATCATGGATGGTGTTGCAACAACTTCCCCAAGTCCTCTTCATCCAGCCCTTGCACGATGTTCCCAAGATCATAAGTTTGATATCCAAAGTTTCTTCCCAAGATCATAAGTTTGATATCCAAAGCTTCTTCCCATGATAATAAGTTTGATACCTCTAATCTCCTCTTTCGTCTCCATGGAAATCCCTCATTATATAGGATTTGGAGGCTTAACAACCATGGAGAGGATCACTCATCAGATCCACTAAAATGGGATCTCCAAGATATTTAGGGAGGAAATATCTCTTAAGGATTTTAGGGAGGAAATATCTCTCAAGGATTTTAAGGAGGAAATATTTCAACCATCCACGAGATCCTCAACCTCCCCTTAAAAATAGGAAACCAAATGTGAGGTGGAATTTCACACAGGTCAAAATACTATGTGCACATGAATTAATTATTAGTATTCATGAAAAGGAAATTAATTTCTCCTCGACATTGACTACGGATTTTGACATATGTTATTTCATGGTTTCGAGGTGTATGCGACACTTAGAAAGGTGAATTTGACCCTTTTACGACACTTGCAACACTTAGGGTGAGGTACCTAGGTGTGGAAATTTGATGTGTAACATTACGCATTCCTTGCCTTGCCTTGGTATGGTATGGTATGCCTTTACTTTCCTTGCCATGGTATGGTATGATATCGTATTCCTAGCCTTTCCTTTCCATGGTATGGTATAGTATGGTATGGTATGGTATGCCTTGCCATGCCATAGTATGGTATAGTATGGTATGGTATGCCTTGCCTTTCCTTTCCTTGCCATGTTATGGTATGGTATGGTATTCCTTTCCTTGCCATGGTATGGTATGGTATGGTATGCCTTGCAAGGCAAGGAAAATGAAGGAAAGGTATGCAAGGTATGCAAGTCAAGGAAACGAAAGTGAAGGAAAGGCATGTGAAGGAAAGGTATCCCATGCCTTTCCTTGCCATGCCATGCCATGCCATGTCATGCCATGCCATGCCATGCCTTACCTTTCCTTCACTTTTCATGACTTTCCATGCCATTTCATGCATTTCCTTTCCTTCACTTTCCATGCCATGCCTTCCCATGCCTTGCATTTCCATGTCATTCCATGAAATTCCTTGCATTTCCATGTAATTCCATGCCATGCCTTGCATTTACATGTAATTCCATGCCATGCCTTGCATTTCCTTCACTTTCCATGCCATGCCTTTCCATTCCATGACATGCCTTTCCTTTCCATGCCATGCCTTTCCTTTCCATACCATTCCTTTCCCTGCCATGCCATGCCTTTCCATTCCTTTCCCTGCCCTACCATGCCTTTCCATTCCATTCCATTTCATGCCATGATATGCCATTTCCATTCCAATGCTATGCCTTTCCAAGGCATGCCATGTCATTCCATGCCATTCCTTTCCTTTGCATTCATTGTCTTTTCACACCTTTCCATTCCATTCCATGGTATGGTATGGTATGTTATGCCTTTCCTTGCCTTTCCGTGGTATGGTATGGTATGGTGAAGGAATGACATGCCTTTCCTTGTCTTTCCAAGCCATGGTATGGTGTGGTATGTTTTTCATTTCCTTTCCATGGTATGGTATGGTATGGTATGCCTTTTCTTACCTTTCCATGGTACGGTATGGTATGGTGAAGTCATCACATGCCTTTCCTTTCCTTTCCAAGCCATGGTATAGTGTGGTATGTTTTTCCTTTCCTTTCCATGGTATGGTATGGTATGGTATGCCTTGTTGTGCCTTGCCATGGTATGGTATGGTATGGTATGCCTTTCCATGCCATGGTATGGTATGGTATTCCTTTCCTTTCCATGGTATGGTATGGTATACCTTGCCTTGCCTTGCCATGGTATGGTATGATATTCCTTTCCTTTCCTTGCCATGGTATGGTATGGTATGGTATGAATTTACTTTCCTTTACTTCCCATGGTATGGTATGGTATGGTATGGTATTCCTTGCAAGGAAAGGAAAGTGAAGGAAAAGTATGCAAGGTATGCAAGGCAAGGAAATGCAAGTGAAGGACTGGCAAGTGAAGGCAAGGTATGCAAGGCAAGGCAATGCATGTGAAGGAAAGGCAAGTGAAGGAAAGGTATGCAAGGAAAGGCAAGGAAAATGAAGGAAAGGTACACCATGCCATCCCTTTCCATTCCATGCCATCCATTTCCTTTCCTTCAATTTTCATGCCATGACTCGCCATTCCATGTTATGTCATGCATTTCCATGCCATCCAATGCCATGACTTTCCTTTTCATTCCATGCTTTTCCTTGCCTTCACTTTCCATGCCTTTCCATGTCATGCCTTGCCTTTCCATGCCATGCTTTGCATTTCCTTTCCTTCACTTGCCATGCCTTTCCTTACCATGCCATGCCTTGCATTTCCTTCACTTTCCATCCCATGCCTTTCCATTATGTGACATACCTTGCCTTTCCTTTCCATTCCTTGCCATGCTATGCCTTACCTTGCATTACCATGTCATGTATTTAATTTCCTTTCCATGCCATGCCATGCCTTTCCTTTCGATGCCATGCCTTTCCATACCATTGCATGTTATGCCTTGCCATGCGATGCCATGCAATGCCATTCCTTACATTACCTTCACTTGCCATGCCATGCCTTTCCTAAATGAACAATTTTAATATGTAAATAATGCTTGCACTAAATGAACAAGTTTATTACATTAAAATTAAAATCAAAGGATTCATTAAGCATGTAATTCTACAACTTGTTATCCCATATATCTTAAGATAAAAATACTTGCATGAAAATTTCAACGTCATAACATAATCTCTCTTTATTAATATATGTAAGGTATATTCATAGTTGTCAAACATGGATTATCATAATTAATAGTATTTACATAGACCTATAGCTACATGTACACCTAGACCTAGAGCTAGTCCTTGCATTTCCTTGCAATGTCATGCCATGCTTAGCCTTTTCATGTATTTCCTTTGATTTACTTTCCTTTCATTTCTTTTATTTTCCTTGCATTTCCTTTCCTTTCCTTGCATTTCCATACCAACATGTCCTTGAATGGCTTAAGGAGGAGAGTTTCAACTCGTGATAAAACTCAAACCGATACTCGTATGGATGAACTGTCAGTTGCATTGGATCAAGAGAATCGAGTTTCACCTAGTGGAGCCTCTTAGAACCATGTTTTTTTATAGTTAGATTCATAGGTTCATCCAATTTTTTAAGAGTCATGTCTTCGTTATTTGAAAAAACAATGTCTTCCTAAATAAGTCGCAGTTGGTGTGTAAAATTTTATGAGGTCAGTGGCAAACTAAGGGATGGTTTGAAAAATCAAGCAAGAACTTTGGATAAGAGTTGGAAAAGGATGTAATTATTAGTGATGTGTGATTTGTAAGGGTTTATCTTCTGAAATATCGGGTCATGTTAAAAGTTATTATGAGCATCATTACCTAATCAGGAAGTTAGAAAAGTGAACAATCATGGCACTCCTATCATTTGTACTTTGCACACTTCAAAAGTGTACCCATTACATGAGTTTTCTATGAAAATATTCAACCTAATTTCGAACTTCTCTTCACCATGGATTTATCATCCTCTTCCATGATTTCATCCCTTATCCATTCAAACATAAATATTGGCCACCCTTCATGTTTCTCCATCGCTTTCAGAATTTGTACGTTGTCCATAGTTTTTTTAGGAAACTATGGAACCCTTTCTTGCGTAAAAGATATTTTTTGTCAATCGTGTTGAAAGTCTGTTGTTTTGATTTTTCTATGTCCACTCCATTATTTTTAGCCAATGCTTAAAAGTCTTTTTGGAGCTTGCTCCAAACTAGCTTTTTGGAACGTGTTGTTTATTTTCATAGTCAACCTTCTTCCCTCTGAATTACCTACCATTGCATTGAGTTTTTTGCTGTGCCAATTCTCCCATTTTTGTTTTCGGCTATGCCAAGTCTCCACTATGCCTAAATTTATGTCACAATTTCCTACCACGCTAATTTTTCTCAATGCGTCAATTTTTTTCGCCGCAGTTTATTGCCACGCCAAATTTCTTACTACGTCGAATTTTTTGTTGCTGATTTGTTTGTTACGCAAATATTCCCGTTGCTACCTTTTCTTGTTGTTTATACAAATTTCATCATCCTTATTTTCTACATAGAGAGGGTATTACAATTTATTGATGTGCACTTGAAATTAACATATACCAACACTATGGCAGCTTCCTAAAGCAAAAGAAAGAACACAAGAAGTGGCAGGAATGTGAAGTTTAATCCTTAGGATTTGAAATTAATAAATGCATAACCAACAATTGGGGCATCTTTTGAACAATATTGATGCATTCATTTCTACGAAAGGATCCAAGGATATAATGTGAAACTAGATGAGTAGTTCACCCTAAATTTTATTGGTGTCAGTGCGACGATTGCAGGAATCACTTTCCAAGTGATGGAGGAAATTATGTCAGCTGCGACAGAGATCCCTCTACAGGGAGAGAAATGGTTTAAAGGTATTCCTTTAGACATTTCATGTTATATGGATTTCATCAAGCCTAAATATCAAAATTGGAAAATTGGAGCCGACATTCCAAGGGAGTATGTCCTCGAACATTTTGAGAAACTGTTGAAAATAATCAGGAAATACTTCACCTATGAAGGAAAATTCGAGAAGGTGTATCCATACCACATTAGGTTACCGATGGATTTCATAGGGAAAAATCCCTTAAAACAGTCTTTCTTCTTGTGTTGAATCTTGGAAAAGATGATGGACAATGTCCAGGCCAAAGTTAATTATCTAGGGAACAACTTATTCCATTTTTCACTAATTAAGATGTTAGTGGTTGAAGAATTGAGACATTTGAAAAAGGAATAGAATTGTTTTATGATTTCGACTAACATTCCTATAGACCCTAAAGGAGACATTCCTATATCTGTAAAGGAATCAACACTTCATAGTTCAGAGGCAAGAAAGGAAGATGTTACTGAAAGAAGAAAAGGGAAATAAATATAAGACTTGCCATTCAGTCAGCCAACATCCTAGAAGAGAAGTAGGTCAAGATTGACCAATAAATCTGAGGATATTCAAGCTCCCAGTAAACATGCACCAATTCCTCTGCCAAGATATTTCCCATACACATTGTTCATCTAGAGCTTGTTGAATGTGCAAACAAGGGAATTGATGAAAGAGAGGTGGAGTTAGGTGAGGACAATGCAAATACACAAGAAATGAAACAACAACTAAAGGAAGCTCAACACATCATAGCCCAATGTTATCAAGAAAATAGAGAATTGAGAAGGAAACTGGAAGAAAATATTATTGAAACACCAACATCGCAGAGTCAAGTAGGTCATTTATCCCCTATCTCACCAACAACAAGAGAAAAGAATATAAATTGGCTTAAAAAGAAGCTCAGAGAGGCCCAAGATTTAATCATTGAGCTTAGGGAGGAAAATAGAGTGTCAAAAGAAAGAATCATGGGGCATTTCAAAGAGTGTAGACCAGCTATTGATAATGCATGTGCATCCCTCTTCGGTGCTCAATTGAAATTGAAAAGAAATGGGGATTTGTTGAGACAGATGAATAATTCAAAATAACAAATCTTGTGATTGAGAAGGACAAATAGGTCCTTACAATTGCAGGTGACTTTGAAAAAGGAAGCTATGGAAGAATTGGATGATCCCACTCTCTAGATCCAACTGGATTTTCATGCAACCTCTGCATGATGATCCGTTGTGCGAGATCACTGCACGGTTTTCACATCCAATAGTTGCACAACAAGAGCCAAAATATATTATGCAGCGGTGACAATGTTGTCCAACAACATGCATAATATTCCATCACAATCGTATGGTTGTGATTTGCCTAAATATTTTATGATTGTAAACAACATCCCAGATAGTTTGTGATTGCCATATCGACTTTCCTATTTTTGAGAATTTTTTTAAAGGTTGTTATTCTTTTTGAAAACAACCAGATCCACAACTTTAGGAGTTACTAGTTTGATTCCTAGCAGTCTAGTATAGTTTTTGTCTCTGTATATAGGGGCTATTTTGATGTAAAAAGAGGGCGTAGACAAAAATATAGATATTTTGATCCTCTTTGTAATTTCCCAAATTTGAAGAAATATAAATTCACAAGTCTCGAGTTCCTTAAGAAAAAGATTCTAATGATGATGCTCTGAATTTTGTACCTCTGTTTGTATGTATTTCTTGTGTATTCATATTCACTTGCACTTCACTTCTATTTAAATTGGTAATTTTTAAAAGTCCAAAATTCATCTAAGTGGTGCTCTAGATTGAACCAATTTAAATTGTGTATGTCTTCTCAGCTAAGATCAGAATTCATCCATTGTGGCACTCTGATTTTGTTGTGTGTTTATTTTATTTTTTCTCCCTTCATAATCAAATTAAATACTGAAGTTCATCACCTTGTTTACCCTTTATTCCTCTGAGGAATTCTACCTACTATGCATTGTTTCTTTGTTTTCAGGGGTCGACTCCATAGCCCTAGAAACATTATATTTTGTCAGCAGACCTGTTAAAAATCTACCTTGAATTTTAAAATATAGCCATCAAGTAAAGAAAATTGTCTATCAAATATCAAGTCTCAGAGAGAGCCCTCTCTGGATTGGAAAGACTAGTTTCCAGTCTTAAATTTTTTTGTAGGTTACCTTTTTAGATTGTTTTTTCAGGCCAACAATTTACTCAGCGTTAACATGGCCCCTCCACTATCATTCTATCGACCATGAACCCATTTGTTGGAGTATCTTCAGAACTAGGGTTTTTCTCAATGAGGCTTAGTGCAATATTCGAAGGGGAGATTGATTTTAAAGAACACTGTGTGGGGTATTTATGGATAGTTTATTTTCATGGACCTTGGACGAATAGACTTTTGAGAGCTTAAAAAACTCCATTATGCTGCTCTGTTTTGATTTTATGCAACTAGACCAAATTTCGCACATGTCCCTAAATGGATTGAGGAAGCAAGTTGAAACTCATGATAAAACTCAAACCATGAATCAAAAAGAAAAAAAATGTCAATTGCATTGGATCAAGAGCACTGGGTTTCATCTAGTGGGGCCCTTGTGCTATCATTTTGTTGACAGAAAAACCATTTGTTGGAGTATCTCCAGCACTAGGGTTTTTCTCAATGAGGAATATTGAAATTTGTGAAGAGGAGGTCGAGTTTAAAGAACATTGTGTGGGGTGTTTGTGGGTAGTGTTTCACATCGGTCTTGAACAAATAGACTTTCAAGAGCTTACATAACTTCGTTATGCTGCTCTATTTCCATTTTATGCCCTCGGACCAAATTGGGCACATGTCCCTAAGTGTCGAAGTTTCCCATGCTTTTCCCTTTTTATAGACCTTGTGATTAATGTTATGTCTTTTTTTTCACATTTTTTGGTTATTTGCGTGGTCTCTAATTTCCATGCATGCAATATTCCAAATTATGTCACACCAATTGTTGCATGTTGTCATTCCTGAATTATATCTCTCTAAATTATTCCTCCTAATTACTTATTTTATATTTTTCTTCATTTTTATGTTTTTATCTTCCTTTTTATTCCTTTATCTCCTACTATTTACAATATGTACAAGTCTACTTGTTGCACTACAACTACTGAGAGTTAGTAGGTCGAATGTCCCTATACAGTTTTGGTCGACTATCATTCACCATTCCTTGCACTTTCTTTCATGATAACTCTTACGATTGTACAACACCTCCATTTGTGAATGTCTTTATCTGATATGGCCCTAGCCAATGCATTATGAGTTTCCCTGGGTGCTGCAAATATTTACTGTCATAGAGGAGAACCAGATCTCCTTCCTTAAAATTATTCTTCTTTATATGTCAGTCATGCCATGATTTATCCTTTTATTTATGTACCTCTTGATGGAAACCTACCATCATTTTGTCTTCTTCTAATTCCATTAGTTGAGCTAATCTTTCCTATGTTGTGCCACTTTCTGTCATGTCTGTAATTGATGCAGTGCACAAACTTGGTATTAAATAATAAAAGGGAACTACTGCCTCATGTACATACACTGATCTAAAGGGTGTTAGTCCTGTTAATTTCTCCCAGGTAGTTCTATAAGCCCAAAGTACTTCTAGTACCTTCAAATCCCAATCATCTGTGTTTACATTACAAATCTTTGTCAAGGCATTCTCAAAAATCTTGTTGAAGGCTTCCACTATTCTAGTGGTAAGGAGTACTCTTCCAATGGTATATATTAAATTATTCAAGCATTGCCTCAATTGTAGTGTTTATGAAGTGAGTCCCATGATCACTCATCAATATTCTTGGACATCTAAACCTTGTCACTACATTCTCAAATAAAAATCATGTTGCAGTGTTTGCGCTGCAATCCTTTACTAGTGTTTCCTTTTCCCAGTTGGTCAAAATTATGTTGATGTAATAATGTATACAGATCATGATATTAATGTTGGTGGATTATTTGGACCTACAAAATCTATTTCCCATTTATCAAACACTTGTAACATAACCTATGGTATTTCTGGCATCTCATCCCTCTTGGATGGATTCCCAACTCTTTGACAAACATCATACTTATGATAGTATTCTTTTGAATCCTTATGAACTATTGGACACCATAATCCTACGTACAATACCTTCTACATGATAGATTTTTCTACGTAGTGTCCTCCTGCAATCCCTTCATGCGCTTCTACCAAAATAATGGGTCTTTAATGCTCCATCACACATCTCCTCAAGATATTATCTGCTCCAAGTTTGTATAAATGGCATGCAATCAATTAATAATATGAAACTCTTACCACCAAATTTTTCTTCTGCGCAATAGTAAATTCTATTGGTGCAAATCATGTACTCAAAAACTCAACAATGTCAGAAAAATATCTGTCTACAATTTGTAGTGAAAATAATTGTGCATCAGGAAAGTTTTCTTCCAAGTTACTGGGTTCTTCTCCATTTGTTATCCTAGATAGGTGATTTGGTCCTGCGTTCAATCTTCTAGTCTTCACCAGAACTTAAGTCAAATTATTGAAATAAGAGTAACCATATGCATATCCTTCCCCCCAACACTGGCTTATTAACTAAGTATCTTAGAGTTGAATGATCTGTAAACACCTTAATGTGTTTTCCTAACAAGTAATGTTTGTATTTATGAAAATCATGTACCATATCTAGCCCTTCTCTTTCTGTAGCACCGTATTTTTGTTCAGAATATGACACCTTCCTGCTGGCAAAAGAAATAGGGTGAACTATATCACCTTATCCTGGCTGAGTTCATACTACTCCCAATGTAATTGCAAATGCATATTGTAATATTCCATATACAAAATAGTATGCAGAACATAAATATATAGCTAGAAATGGTAGATAAACAAGAATATAACCTGAACAACACCACAATAATACCGAAATGATACCAGAAAGAGCACTTTGATTACTTAGAGAAATGTTCAATTGCCTCTTCGAGGGGACAACCTCCAACAGAACAGAGATCTATTACAATAATATATAAGAAAAAACTTATCATACCCTTGACTCCTATTTATACTAAATATGTCTATCAAAAGAACAATATAGAGGAAGATCCTTCTAGAAGCGGAAGATTCTATTAGGTCTTCTTACATTGGGCTTATTCTTCCTTATTGTGAGGACTTATTAATATTGACCTTTATTACATGGAAATATATTATTCAACCTACGTGAGGGGTTAAGTCCCTAAAATGTCCTCCCCCTTAAAAACAACCTTGTTCTCAAGGCTTGAGATGAGGAAATTGTTGCAGAATGGTAGTTGGTTCCCAAGTGGCATCTTCTGGAGTTGTATCTTTCCACTAGACTAACACTTCCTTGATGGTTCATTGACATAGATGACGCTCACGTTGTTACGAAAATGCTTGTGGATGTAGCCAAATGGATCCTTCTTCATCCAACTCCGGAAGGTTGGGTTGAGTTTGGCACTTAGTTCCAATCACCTTCTTTAAGGAGGAAACATGAAAAATAGGATGGAGCTTAGAATGACTGGGAAAATCTAACTGATAGGCCACCTGTCCCACACACTTGAAAACAGTATAAGGACCATAAAATTTGGGTGTTGCTTTCTGA
Organism: Picea sitchensis; assembly: GCA_010110895.2. Taxonomy (NCBI): domain Eukaryota; kingdom Viridiplantae; phylum Streptophyta; class Pinopsida; order Pinales; family Pinaceae; genus Picea; species Picea sitchensis. Next base: position 10,376 of record SNQJ01S0013993.1, read on the forward strand.
CAATGGTCAGCCTTGAGAGAATTCTTCTTGTAAGGTTGCAGTCAAAGAAACAACTGATCCCCTTCTGCAAATTGACATTCAGAGAGACCTTGATATGATTTTTGTTTCATGTGATTCTGGGCCATGACCAAATTATCTTTGAGGGTATAGAGAATATCCTCTCGAACTTTAAGTGTTTGGTCAACCACCTAGACCTTCGAGAAACCTGAAAAATATGAGAGAACTGAAGGTGGATTTTTTCCATATACCGCTTCAAAAGGATTCATCTAGGTAGCTATATGGTAAGAAGTGTTGTACCACCATTCAACTAGTGGTAACCATTGATCCCACTGATTTTGCCTTTCTGATGCAAAACATCTCAAATATGTTTCCAAACACTTGTTGAAAACTTCAGTTTGATCATCAGTCTGGGGATAATAAGTTGTGTTGATATGCAATTGGGTGCCTTGTAGCTTGAACAGTTCTTGCCAAAAATTGTTGGTGAAAGTTGGGTCACAATCAGAAACAATAGAATGCGACATTCCATGAAGCTTGAAGACCCGATCCATTAAAATTTGAGCCATAATAGATTTTGTAAATGGGTGTTGAAGAGAAAAGAAATGAGCATACTTGGAAAGATGATCAACTACCACCATGATGACTGATTTATTGCCCAATTTAGGTAAGACAACAATAAAATCCATAGAGATATCTTGCTAAATAGTAGGTGGAATCAAAAGAAGTTGTAGAGTGCCAGGAGATTTGACTACTTTTCCCTTGTTGCATTGAAACAAATCACATTCAGCCACAAAATTACAAACATCTTGTTTCGTACCATCCCAGAAAAAATAATGTTTGACCCAATCATAGGTTTTTGTAAACCCAGAGTGTGTAGTGGTGGGTGTAGCATGAATCCCAAAAAGTATTGTGGATTTAAGTTTTGACTGCTTACTCAAATACAAACATTCTTTGTATTGAAGCTCATCATTGAGCCAAGAGGACCCTTGGGAGATTGGAGAATTGGCCTGCAATTGTTGTATCAGATGTGAAATTTTGGGATTGTGTATCCATTCTTGGTGAACAACTTGGAGACAATATGGTACAATGAAGGAGAGAGAAAAAAGGAACCCTTCATCTTCATATTTTCTAGAAAGTGCATCAACAACCGCATTGTCTTTAAATTTCTTGTAAATGATCTCATAATCATATCCAAAGAGCTTAGTCACCCATTTTTGTTTCTATGGGGAGGAAAGGCGTTGTTCCAGAAAATACTTGAGGATTTGATGATCTGTCTTAATTTGGAACCATTTCCCCAATAGATAAGGGCACCAAAGACACATAAAATGAAAAATATCTAACATTTCCTTTTCATAGATTGATTTTCCCAAATTTCTCTCTGACAGTTGTTTACTAGTAAAGGCCAAAGGTTGACCCTCTTGCATAAGGACAATGCCAATTTCTTTCCCAGAAGCATCACATTCTAGGAAAAAGGTCTTTGTGAAATTAGGAAGGTTTGGTACTTGAGTGGTGCACATGGCCACCTTGAAGGTTTGAAAATACTGAGCAGTTGTTGGAGTCCAAGTGAAAGAATTATTTTTAAGGAGAGCAGTGAGAGGTGTCACAATCGTTCCATAATTCTTAAAAATCTTGTGATAGTAACCTGTTAAACCCATAAATACATGCAATATTTTGAGAGTATTTGGGTGAGGCCAATATTGCATATCTTCAATGTTTTTAGGATCCACCCTGACACCGGCCTTGCCAACAAGATGACCCAAGTACTCGACTTCTGAGGCACAAAAATCACATTTAGATTGTTTAAGGAAAAGTTGGTGTTGAGAGAGTAGATGGAGAACTCGATCCAGATGAGCAAGATGGCCTGCTCAGGTTTTATTATAGATGAGGATATCATCAAACAAAACTAATACAAAATGACGGAGAAAATTACGGAAGACATGATTCATGAGGCTTTGGAAAGTGGAGGGAGAATTACACAAGCCAAAGGGCATGACCAAAAACTCATAGTGGCCCTCATGAGTTCTAAATGAAGTCTTAGGAATGTCTGCCTTGTTCATATGGATTTGGTGGTATCCATAATGAAAGATCAAGTTTAGTAAAGAACTGGGCGCCATTCAATGACAGGAATGGGAAATTTGTCTTTAATGGTGAGTTTGTTGAGGGCGTGGAAGTCATGACACATGCACCAAGAACCTTGTTTCTTAAGGACCATAACCAAAGGAGAATCCTACGAGCTTGTACTAGGGAAGATAACACCTGTGTTGACACTAGTTCATTTGGGTCAAATTCTGACAACGCGTTCATTGTAATTTCCATTTTCTATTGTCGGAAGAACGACAAACATCAAACCCCCTCAAACATTGTTGCACAGGATGTCGCTTTTCTGACGACATAGTTTTTGTCTATATTGCGACGTTATATGGCGCCATGTGTCATCATAAATTGGATTGTCCAACCCCATATTGACATCATAAGACCGACGTCTAGGTCATGGCAATACCGACATTGTAGATGTGGAAAAAGGGATGTTTCAGATGTGGCAATACCGATGTAGTAGATGTGGCAAGAGGGACATTTCAGATGTGGTAAGAGCGACGTTTCAAAGGTGGCAAGAGTGACATTATAGAGGTGGAAAGAGAGACATTCTAGAGGTGGAAAAAGAGACATTCTTAAGGAGGCAAGAAAGACGTTTTAAAGGTGGCAAGAACGACATTTCAGAGGTGGCAAGAGAGACGTTCTAAAGGTGGCAATACCAATGGGATGAGGTATTAGCTTCAATGTGGTTGCTATGGGGGTGACACTCTTGGATGTGGCAAGAACGACGTCCATCGGGTGGAAAGAGTGATGACTTGGAGTTACTAGCTCCGACGTGGTTGCTATGGGAGCGAAAATCTTGGAAGTGGAAAGAGAGACTTCTTGGACGTGGCAATAGCGACGGGAAGAGAGTGAAAGACGTCGCAATTTCCACCTTTGTGTAGGTATTTAAAAAAAAAATACAATATCAATATCAAGACCTAATATTCATTCCAAGCCCAAAGAAGGAGTAAGTCATATAGGTGTCAGCTAGTGACCCACTTAATTGTTTCCTTAGGCTTTCCCTCGCACTAAATGTTGGGCTTTTTCTTTCGAGAGTGTCTAAGAGATAAAAAGACCCAATAATCTTTGAAATTTGTGGTTCTCTACAAGATAGTTATTTATTAGAACAATATTTAAGGCTATATACAAGCCAAGGTAGCTAGCTCTAGTGCTACAGTTCCAAAAATAGTGCAAACAAGAAGCAATTCTATTGATTTTTTGAAGAACTTTGAAGTCCTTACGACAATATTACATTATAAATTTTGTATCTCTCTACTAGATGGTTTTATCACAATCCCCTTTCAAAACAAAAGCATTCATTTTTGTTAAAAAACATGAAATCGCTATTAGATGACTTAAAGGGATCCATCCCATTATGCCCTTTACAATAACTGAATAGACTACAAGAATTCAACACATTTGAAAATTGATATAAATATAACTTCAACTTCATAGCTTGATAGTGGAAGGAAACTTGTAAGAAAACAATAGGTTGTTAAAGATGTCGATGCAAGCTAGTAGAACTTGATTATGATGCATAAGTGATCATTGGGTTGTTGGAGGAAGTTGAATCCACTCATCTCCACAAACTCAAAATACCTACAACTTTCTCCATCCTAAGTAGAATGGAACTTTCACTTAAAGAGCTCATAGAAATGACCCTCATGCATATTAGGAAATCATGGAATGAGGTCACCAATATACTTACCAATGGAATTAACTCTAAAGGATCTGTTTATGCAATAAGTTAGAAGACCTACCATTCTCAAACATGAAGTTAAGTTGTGAAGAGTTGCTAAATAAGTCCAACCTCACTCATAAGCTATGGTAAAGGTGGAAATATGGATATATCCTCATCAAGCAAAGGGAATAATGATCATTGCACCTAGATCCAACATCTTGTAGACCTGCCATTCTTGACCTTGAAGTCAAGTGTGAAGTCTGGCCTTGCTTGTAGGCTATAAGGTAATGGTGGGAAATATGACTAAATCCTTGTTAAGAAAAATAAACAATGATTGTTAGACCCAACTCCAACACCATGGAGGACCATTCAAAAACCAATGATATGCACCTTCAACATCTCAAGGTAGACCTCAATAGCAGAAATGAAGGCCACAATGCACGGCTATTTCTATAGAGGGCTAAGTTATTAACTTTTGAACGACATATTTCATATGTGGCAAAACAAACAAGTATAAGCCACCAAAAATAATAGATGTTAGGCTTTGGTTTATCATCTATCGAGTAGGGAAACCATGCGTGCTCATCAATCTACTAGACCTTTTTATGATAAAAGTGAAATCTATACCATTTTATGCATGCTCATCAATCTACTAGACCTTTTTATTATTCTCACATCTAGTTAGGCGATTTGCCTACTTAAAGAAATAATGAAAGCTAGTTCCCAAATAAAAAAGGGAATAAACCTAATGCTTGGTTCTCATTGTTTGGATTTGTATTTGTAGTGAAAATGAATAAACTAGATTGCATCATCTTCTGTTTCAAGGTCTCTTTCTTTCCTTGAAAGAAGTCATCAACATAACAAAAAGAGTTCAATAAACCATAGCTTAGTTGTTATTTCCGTTATTCACTTCATCGTCATTTATATTTGTTGTTAAATACCTAAGAGAACTCACCATCTAAAATCAATCTCCAACCCTAAGTTACACACTCAGATCTACACTTAATTTTTAATTCATCTAGAGGCCTACACCCCTCGCCCTAGTTTTCCCAATTCCTCTCAAAAACAATTGACGACCTTACGTCCCTTCCCAGTCATAGAGTGTGGTGACTCACTCTAACCATCACAATCCAATGATAACACAAAATACATGTAATAACCACTCTCCCTTGTCATTTAAACGAATAGGGCATACACTTGGACCATGAGAACCCCTAAAGGACATGTAGACATTTTTCTTATGAGTTATCCTCCAAAGAGACCACATTTTCCTCTGGTTTGTGTACTTTCACCACGCCTACTCTAAATAGTCTAATGCCTAAGCTAACACACTAAAACTAAGCTATAATATGGGCAATCATTAAACTCTACTTTCACC
>SNQJ01S0013993.1:26204-50699 GCA_010110895.2 Picea sitchensis
ATCAACACCAATTCTTCAACATATACATATCTAAAGAGTTACTTCCATAACTCACATGAAAATATGGAAATATCATCCATAAGGCAACTAATATGATGTACTTGTGTTTTTAACCCCAATTTCTTAACCAATTCTTCTGAGATTAGATTAGATTGAGATCCACTATCGATTAATGTGTCCATCTTAGTGTGTCGCATGATTACCCTTATATGAAACAAGTTGCTTCTACAATCAATGCCTTCACCAATTATACCTATCATACCAACTTATGAGATCTTTGATTCATCACCTGAATCCGATCCCAAGTTTGTGGGTCTTGTTGTCGGTACCACTGTTTGCATTCCCTTCTTTTCCTTGAACCACATTGGCCTCTTCTCGAGATGCAACTGCCAACATCTGTCCTCATCATGTCCCTCTTTATTGCATTAGATTTAGGAATTGAACTTGAAGAAGAAGGAGAATAAGAAGGTGATGATGGAGGTGAAGGAGGAATCTGAGGATGATCCTCTTCCTATTCACTTTTTCCCTTTGAAGATTCACCCAAAACTAGTCTCTTTCATTCCAAGTAATCCTCGTACAAAACTTTCACCATCTCCGACATAGCAAGGAAAGTTTTCTGGAAATCTTTCTCATCCTGAGAAAGCCCTTCTTCCGATGCCATATTCTCACTGTGAGAAGCTCTCTATCTCAATCCAATTAATGGATTCTCTGCAACAATCTCGCCTTCACCATGCTGTATATTTTCCCTGGTTAACATGCAAAACTCAAATCCAAACGTCAACTAGCTCTGATACCACTTGATCCAGGAAGATCTTTTAATGACTGTGGTTGAGTTATTAATTGCATGTGTTAATTAACCATTTATGAAGTTGAATGAAAGAGGATGAAGATGAGAGAACTATCACAGCCATAATACATAATATAGATCTGAACTGAAGCAATAAGAACAACAAACCATAACAAGAGAAGTGATAATGGAGTTCGGCACAAAATTGCCTACGTCTCTAGGCCTTTGTCTCAATGGGGGAGGCTTCTTTATTTCTGTTCAAAAGCTCAAAAAGTACATCGTAGTAGTGCCATTAGGCTACAAGACTGATCTGGTCATGTTCTTCTAGATCTCTAGAAGCCAGCAGAAGAAATGGCACGCAAAACGGATGACCGGAGCTCCCAGAAATGGCCCGCAAGCGTCTGCTCCTCAACAGCTTCCCTGCATAAAAATGGATTTGGCTTGGCTTCCCCTCAGCATAAATATACTCTTACTCCCCTCAATGGCCTCAAACAGGCCTTGTTTTTATATATCTAAAGTTGGTTATCATTCCCCAACTTCCTCCCAAAATCTGGGCTCAAAAAGAGTCCAAAATCTCCCCAAAATGACGAAAATCCATTAAATCTGTTGATAAAATCACTGAAAAAATCATTTTCCAATGTAAAAAACCAATTTTTTTGGCAAATATTAGGCTAATCCCCCTAATTTGTGCACTAGCTCCTGGATCTAAGCACATGTGCATGTGATCTGGGCCTTAAAAAGGGTGCACTAAGTGGGCTAAGCTCCTTTTGGAGTGTGCCCCCCTGGTCTCATGGGATTTTCCCAAGATCCTTGGGCTGAGCTTATCCTTTGGGCGCACCCATGAGGATATTTCCCTCCTTTTCTAGGTTGTGGTCATGTGTAAAAGTTAAACCATGGGCTGGGGCTTAGCCCCAACCCCCTTTTTTCCTCTTTTCACTTTATTGCACTTTATTTAAAATAAAGTGAGCTTGGTATTACAAGTACCACTAAGGGAGAATTGGTAAGGGAGTTTGTCTTAGTCTTGGGCCAGCCCAAGAGTTCATGGGATCAAACCCCATGAGCTCCATAATATTTTTCCTATGAACCCATTGACCAATCCCATGGTGCCACGTGGCATTAAACAATTTGTCAATAAAGTGCCACGTGTCAACTACTGGGTGGATGCTTGTCACTGGCCAGTCACCTGCTGCTAGGCTGCCACTTGTTGCCACCTACCTCTGGCATGTCAGTACTGCTGATGTCATGTTGATGTCAGCATTTGACTGGACCTGTTGACTTTTTGCCTATTTGGGCAAATGATTAGAATGTGATATCTTTCACATATGACGTCCATTTGAGAAAGTAAATATATGGCCGGAATCAGGAGAATGAGACGGATGTAATGGAATTGGTTTTGTCGAATTCTGAGCACTTTCATTTTGATCCTTTTTTAGCCCTATCAGGCTTCTAGATCTGATTCTAGATCAGTGGGTGACAATGAGGACAAGTGCCTACATCACTTGTGTTATTCATCATGCATCTAGTGGAGGTATGTCCATTTCTATATTTATGATTGATGACACATGCATTGGTGGTAGATTACTGATGGAGGGCATCATTGACACATGGTAGTTTAGATGGGGGATTTTCCATGGATGACTTTCATACTCTTAAAGAGAGAGTGTCTACGATGAGGGTCGACTACCAGCAGTTTTTGACAAACAGGGAATAATTGTTGGGGATTGGCGAGATGTATTACGGGGCTCTAAGGGAGAAGGAATTGGAGGTGGACAGACTCACTCAATAACATTTACCATCACCCTTTTGACCCTCTTTAATTCTTTTTCCATCTCTAATGTTTTCTGACATTCTTCCCCATAGACTTATACTGAAACAAATACCTGTTTTGTGTTCACCGAGAAGACCTACAAACCCTCTTTGAAGCGTCATTATTATAGAAAACTTGTTGCAACATCCGTCAAATGCAACATATTTATATATTTTATCATGTCGCAATTCCAACATTATATAAACCTAAGTGACCGTTAGTATTTTGACTTGGTCAACATACTAAGGTGGTCGTTGGAGGGGGAAAACTTAGTTTCCACAACATCGCAATTCCGACAACAATCTTCACAAAGGTGGCAAGAGAGATGTTTATGTCATAAACATGGCAATAAAGACAACTAGGTGGAAAATGTGGCAAGAGAGACGACAACGTGGAAAGAGAGACGTCAACATGGCAAGAGAGACGTCAACGTGGCAAGACCGGCGTTANTTTTTTTTTTTTTTAATTTCCTCTATTTTGCGACAATATGGACAATTTTGTCCATAATGCCGGAATTTTTACAATATGTACTAGTGTGAGTAGTTCTTGAACAATTTTCTCAATTTCATTTTTTTGGGAAAAGGGGTGATGATAGGGATGGATATTGGGAGGAAGGATTCCTAGGAAAAGGGGAATGAAATGATCATTAAAACCATAGGAAGGAGGGAGTCCCTAGGGAGTGGAAAAAACCACTTGATGTTTAGAGAGGATGGATTGCAGGTCCTGCAACACAGAGGGCGTCTCAGTGGCTTGTATGGCATGGAGTTTGGAAATAATGCTAGAATGACCTTTTTTGAGCAGTTGTTCCATGCGATGGGAATTGATGATCTCTGGGGAACCGATGGTGATGCCTTGGAACTTATATTGTTGGCCCTCCTAGTCGAATTGCACAATTAATTCCTTAAAATCCATGAGAATGGGGCCCAAATCCCTTATCCATTCTACACCCAACACAATTTCACAACCACCCATGTCGATAGAAAACATATGAGATTTTAGGTGGTACTCACCAATTTGGAGATGCACATTTTCACAATGCCCTCTAGATTTCATGGACCCACCATTGGAAATCATGATTTAAAAGTTATTGACAACATAGATATAGAAATTAGTTTCTTGGGAAATGCGACGATGAACAAAATTATCAATGCTTCCACTATCAACAAGAATGATGACCTTTCTATGCTTAATTTAACCCATTATCTTGAGGGTTTGGGGGAAGACAAGCCAATGAGAGCATTTAGGGAAATGATTAGTTCTACTTCGAGAGGGTCTGAGGGAGGGGTCATGTCAGTGGGTTTAGGTGACACAAACACAAGGGGAGCCTCAACATCCTCTTCTAAAACATCCTTCAAGATGGACATAATTTTTTTTTCCTTACACTTGTGCCCAGGAAAATATTTGTCATCACAATTATAACAAAGGCCTTTGAGTTGGCATTCATCCATTTCCTCCCTTGCCAATTTATGTATCTTCAGTGGAGTAGAAGGAGGAGTGGAAGTGACTAGTTTAATGTGAGGAATAAAGGAGGGTTTTTGGTTTTGAGAAGAGACAACCTGTTGTGCTTCCTTACCTCTTTTAGTAGCATCCACCCAACTCTAAGGCCGATCCATGAGGACATGGGCACTAATCTCATCCTTGAGGCCACCGATAAAACGTTCTCAGAAAAAAGCATCAGACATGGCCTCTATATGAAAAGCCAATCACTCAAAAGAGGCTATAAAGTCTTCCACTATGCCCTATTGTTTCAACTTTTTCAAATGACCTATAGGGTTGGTGTCAGTGTCAAATAATTCATGAAGCTTTGCCAAAAAGTGTGTCCAATCCACATACCCTTGGTGAGCATGTTTTTTCCATTTTCACCATTGCCAACGTTCTTTATCTAGATGGTTAACACCATACTGAAGTTTGGCCAACTCATTCATAATGCCATACAAAGATAAATTATATTCCATTTGAGTTACCCAGCCAGTGGGATCCGAGCCCTCAAATTTTGTCACATCCACACACGGAAGGCATAGGTCACATTGAAAATGTTGTGGCTGAAAATTATGGGAAGGAGAGGAAGTTTCACCTTTGGTTTGAAAATGTGGGTTAGATGAGGGAAGATCTACAAGGATATGCATCTTGGCACGGATCATCGTAGTGACAGATTCAACATGGGTAGCAATGTCTTTTTTGAGGTCTTGTTTGAGCTCCTCGATTGTGGTAGTGATGGAGGAATGCATGCTTTTATTGATGGTGGAAATATAGGCACTGAGATGTCTCACTTCTTGTTGGGTTTCTGTGAAATTAGAGTGCAAGGTATTGAATCGATCTTCCAAGTCTTGGCTACGGGTGTGGGCCATGATGAAGAGGGAACACTAAAAGGGGCAGATGGGACCACACATAAAATGGGTTATGGGTGAAGTGTATCACAACAATAAGGGTGACAAGTTGAATCCAATGGGGTAAATCACAAATAAGGGTGTTGGAAGGGGGTCAGGTCCACGATAAAAAAACAATTGCTGAAAAATGATAGGTATGGCTATGATAAGGTCAAAGAGAGAAATCCAATAGAATAGGTCTCAAATAATGGTGCCAACAGGATCCAATTTTTTTTTACTCTTGCATAGTTATACTACGATCTTCATAATACTGTAGTGATGAAATGCCAAAATGCTCAACAGGTAGTAATTTCACAACCCGAATGCATGAGACATAGTTGTGTGGCAATAAACCTTGTATGTTTTGTTTTTGTTTCTGTCCCAAAGGTTAGGGTATTCAAGGGTTCTAGAAAAGGGTTTTCCCTGTGCTATATCTCTTTGATATACGTGCGAGGTCCAACAGTAGTACTCGGACCAATATCTCAAGGCACCAACTAAGGTGGCTAGACTGTGCCCTTAACCATACTACCCGACTGCCCATGTACTAGAGAGTATCTTCCCGAGTATAGAAGTCAGGTGGTCGATTGATTTATCTATGGAGGGATTTAGGAGATCTAGGTTGATCCATATATAGGTGTTGTTTGACACACTACCACTCGAAGGGGTACCAACAGGGGTTACAAGAGTGGCCAACATATGTGTGCTTAAGTACCACTTGTATTTCCTACGTGTATGAATCTCAGATAATGAGTTTATGCATGTAACAATAGATCTCTATAGCTTAAAGACACCGAAATACATCTCTACCCTGAAAAAAAAATTAACCCACTAATTTCTACCTAGGAAGGTGCTATGATACCACTTGTAATATTCCATATATAAAATAGCATGCATAACATAAAGAAATAGCTAGAAATGTCATATAAACAACAATATAACTAGAACAACACCACAATAATACCAAAATGATACCAGAATAACACTAGAAAGAGAACTTTAATTACTGAGAGCAATGTTCACTTTCCTCTTCAAGGGGGCAACATCCAAAAGAGGAGATCTCTATTAAAATAATATCCAAGACAAAACTTCTCATACCCTTGACTCCTATTTATACTAAATATTTCTATCAAAAGAACAATCTAGAGGAAGATCATTCTAGAAGCAGACGCTTCTATTAGGTCTTCTTACATTGGACTTATTCTTCCTTATTTCTAGGCCTAATTAATATTGACCTTTATTACATGGAAATATATTATTCTACCTACGTGATGGGTTAGGTCCCTGACACATCTACATGCACATGAAATTCCTTTAACCAATCTGGGAAAACCAGAATTAGCGTAGTAACCATATTTTCCTTCAGAATATCCAAAATCTGTTGGCATTCATCATTCAACTGATACTTAGTATCCTTCTTCAACAACTTCTCCATTGGCGTGGTGATCTGTGCATATCCCCTTATGAACTTTTTGTAATACCCTGTATGGACCAATGTACTCTTCAACTAGCGCGCTAAATTTGGTGGTGGTAAGTTAACTATGAAAACAATTTTGGTAGGATCAACCAGTAGACCCTGTTTACACACCACGTACCCTCAAAAAATACCAAAAGGTGTGTTAAAAATACAGCTCTTAATATTTAATGAGATCTGACACTATCTGCATCTATCCAACATCATCCTTATTACTTCAACATGATCTTTGAAAAAACTAAACATTGTCCAATTATCCCAGTAAACCTCCAAACAATTATTAATAAAGTCCTTAAAAGATACTACTACTACTCTTGAAAAAATGGTTGATGCAATATTCAATCCAAATGGAATAATTGTATGCTGAAATGAGCCCCACTCTGTCACAAATGTTGTCTTATTCCTATCTTCTCAAGAAATCCTTATCTAATGATAACCTGAAAATCCATCTGTAAAAGAATAAGCTTCTTGCCCCCCTACATTCTCCAAAACTTTGTCTATAAATGGGGTAGGGAAAGGATCATGTAGGAGAGAATCATTCAATTTTCTCAAATATACAAAAATATTGATCCTTCCTTTCTTCTTTTCTTGCACCACCATGGGACTGATCCATTCTGACTCCTCTATAGGTTCTATAACACCAACTTCTAGAATTTTGTCAATTTATATCTTCACCTTGTCTTTGTATATTGGATTCAATCTGTACGACATTTGTCTGATAGGCCATTCTTCTAGATTCAATGGGATCTTCATATCTCCTATCTCTCCTTCTAACCCATTAATCTATGAGAATGTTGCTAGGAATAAGTCACTGTACATGCACAATAATTCTATGATCCTTTCTACTGCTTGATTATCCCAATAATCTCCAATACTAGCCATCTTTGGGTTTTCTGCAGTTCTAATATTTACCTTCTTGATCTTTAATGGTGCAACATAATATTCTAAATCCAACTTGGGAACTTATACATACCCTTTGCCTTCTACTTCTTGGATATGGATATTGCATAGATTATCTTCTATTGGTTGTTTTTCTTTTGTTACGTGATAACATTGTAGCAATTGTTTGACTGTATGACTAGGTTGCCTCTGATATGCTTGAATTATTTCAAACCATGGTTCTTCAAATATCCTATCTCTGACTACTTTCATTTTTGTATCAATCTCTTGACTGTCATGTTCAAAGGAAAATGTAACTACAAAATCCTGTAGTATTTCTTCCTAGTTAGCAATTTTTTTGCATTGCTCTTGTTCTATATATTAGTTCTTCAGAATGAATTCTAGTGTGTAAATAAAATGGTGTGGCCATTCTTATGGTGGTTTTGATGGGAGAAATTGAATGCTCGCCAACTGGAAGAGTGGATCTGGCCTAGGGTTGTCTAAATAACCCAAGTCGTTTGGGATGACCCACCCTGACGGGTTTAGCGGCTCCGTTAGCCGATCTAAGTCCTAGGAAAATGAAAGAAAACTACACTAAGAAACTAATCTAAATGAAAACAATAACTAAAGAAAACTAATAAAAAAATCTGAAGTACATATATACAGTCTATTACCTAAACTATACAACAATAATTCTATAAAATTAAATGTTCAATTATCAATAGAATTAGATATAACTACAAATGTACAATGTTTACAGATTATAGGTTTAGATGAAAACCTATAAAAATCATTTGTAACTGTCCTATGACAGCAAAAATATTGTTTTTGATCTTTTATAATTTTATGAGAAAGAAATAAAATGGAAACTATCTAAGCTGAACAATTAAAATAATAATCCTAACTATAAATCTGAACTATATGTATCTATCTAAACTACTTAAATAACTTAATAAACTAACCTGTAATAACGCTTTCCAATTTGTCTCGTGTAAAGTATTCAATTCAACTGTTCGATGGGAGGAAACCTGCACCAGATTCTTCACAGGCTTCTCGTAAACAAGAAGCAACAGTGCTCTTTTGAATATAAACCACAAAACAAACAAGACATAAAATTGACAACAATCTTATGATTTACAAATCGTCGCAGTTAGATAAATCTGTGTGCAAGATCTGTACAAAATGATTCATTTAATGAAGAAGGTAAACCTTTAATTCCTTAAATTGAAACAAAGTAATTGTTGTAATTTTAAAATAAGAGAGATCAGATATGTACAACACATCAACCAAATCACATCAACTTGCGAGGAATTGCGATAGCTAAAGTATTTGGTAATTGATTGCAAACCGGTATGAAGAAAACCTGAAATACAAGTTTGATATATTGAAAGCTAAAGTTGTTACAAGACATCAACTTTCATCCCAGTCTGTATTATTATAAATCCATAGTCTGGTTCTCCCCACAGTGATGATGACGATGATGCGCTCATTACAAAAAATAAATGAGTTTATAAAGACCACAAGGTAAAACATCCCTGTGGGAATTATCAAATCACGTTTACAAAAAATCTGGGGATAATATCCCAAGTCCCTATTTCTGACTCAAACTAACAACTGAAAACTATATCTAAACTGCTACATCATGTCCCATTTGTCAATGAAATTCGTAGGTACCTGTAAGTAGACAAGAGTACAGAAGTTTAGATAATGTTTTATTGATAAAATTAACAAAAATCTAAATTTTAAGACTAGCTACAAAATCTTGCGATTTTGTAGTTGGTCTAATTTGAACACAGAATCATTTTAAAATCAATCCAAAACTTAACAGAATTATATTCGACTTATTAAACCAAATCTTTAATTACTAATTCCAAATAGAATGAATCATTCATGCCACACCAAACCAAACTTGTTTGCGAATTGAAAGAAACGAAATCGTGGTTTCTTAACTGAATGGTGATAGGAATACATGCAAAATGTCGAACGTTTGTTATTGCCAATTGGGAGCAGACAGAATCGATTGATAGCTGGGGAACCAACGAAATCATCTCTTGAACCAATTTTCAAAATAGACTATAATCGGTTTAGCCAAGTCTTTCATACGAATTCAATAGAGACAAAATATGTCAATCTGAACTTAACATAATCGTTTTTCAAAATCAAGCCAAAAGAAATGAATCGAGCCATTTTGGGACCGACACAATCGTTATGCAAAATCGTTTTTACCAAACAAATCTTGTGTGCAGGTCAAATGTAATCTAAAATGAAAATATTGATTCAATACAAAACAAAATCATTCTTGGTAAATCGAAGTCAACATGATTGTTTTGAATATATTAGAAACAAACACAACTAATCGAAATCAAACCCAAATGATTATCCTAATTCAAACGCACATAATTGTTTCAAAGCAAACCAAACAGAATAAAAAACAACTCAATCGCTTGTACTAATCTAAGCACAATAAAATCACATAACCAAATCATAGGTATATTTGTTTTTAGAAAAATGAATCTACTGTACATGATTCACAACGAAATCATTTTTAGTGATCTGAGTATAACACAATCATTTTAAATCTATTGAAACGAACAGAGCTAATTGAAAACAACTCCAATTGGTTACATTAGTTCAAACCAATTCATAAAACAAAATCAATATCGAAACACATACCTGGGCAGTAAGAAAATAGCTCGGTCATGATAATTTTGAATTCACAAAGGCCGTTGCTACTTCGACATTTCTGAAGACAATTGAACCGGTGGTTTTTTGTTTCTTCTCGTTGGCCTGCTGCTTGTCGTTCTCCTTTGACAGCACTGTGACTTTCTCCTCTAATGATTTGATCTTAGATTGCAACAGGGGAACGTCGGTGTAATAACGTTCTAGCCAAGCATTACATTGTGTACATGGTGATTGATCGGGCTTTGGCATCACAGGCGAGGGTTCTTTCAAGTTACCAGGGGTTTGATTGTGAAGATTAATTCTCAGGTAATTAGGGTCATTTTTGAGGCACGACGGTAAGTTAGAAACATAGTCATAGGGTTCCTTAGAGCATAGGCCATGAGAATAGGGGTACTCCTCAGTCAAGAAACATTCAATTTCGGAGTCTGAATCCTCGCTCAGCACTATTGGCTTCTCATCAACGTTTGGCTTGGATTTTTTCCTAGCACATCACGATATCCATTGTGCATTTCTCTTCCCTTTACTATTGACAGTAGTATCGCCTCTGCCTTTCTTCCTCATAGGTCTTTTGACAGCCTTAGCATTTTCTTTAGAACATGGGTCAGCCACGGTATCGGGTAGGTCCATGTCGGGGCTATCTGAGGGTTTGACAGGGGGTAGAAGGATATGAAGTGGCATGGCTGGCCCAACCAATGTTTCAGTAACCACAACCTTGTCCACTTGGACAGACTCGGGAGTGGAAAATCCATTCCTAGATAGGAAGGCTTGCCAACAGTCACCATTAAGACTCAAATGGTGGACAATAATAAGTTTGATCAAGCAGTGATGAAAAAGGTTGCTATCAACCTTCTCATGCTTGAACCTTTTGGACATATTGTAAAGACTACACAAGAGATAATGCGGCATACTTAGAGGGTAGCCTATAAAATTCATCAATAACTGAAGATGATACATAAATACCAAGCCATACCAACCTTCGCAGGTCACAAACTGTTTAACAATTGCCAAATGATCGTGCCACCTAGGTTTGAGGGTAGTGATAGGAATACCTCTATCACAGGAAACAATCTTCCTAGATGTGAATAGGAACGACCATGGCACCTCATCTACTTTGGAATTTTTAAACCACCTTTTCCCTGTAGCTGGTAGTCCTGTAGTCGAGATTAAGAATTACTCATTCAGCTCGAGTTGTATGTCTCCGACCTTAGCCCTGCATCCGTCAATGGTGAGGGTGAATTGTTGGGCAACCGAAAGGTTGAAACCCTCGAACCTTTGGATAAACACCATCCAGCCACCATTTTCCAAATCTTTACAAGCATTATCGAACAACAGGAGTGTTTGGTTACCATTTGGCTCTATGCACACAATCGATGCCATAGACAGGAGAACACAGTGAGCCGGGTGAATGGGCAAGGGTTTGAACAGGGTATTCGCAGGATCGAATGCTCACAGGCATTACCCGAAAACAACAGAGTTAACCCGGGATAGGGGGAATGACATTAATGCCCGAATGTGCGAGGGTGGTGGAGCTAGATCAACCCATGCAAAATAGTCATTTCCATAAGTACAACCGACGACGCATATGGTGATTCAAATCACTATTGCATATGTGTTAAAAGTAATGCCATTGAAACCATTGATGAAATCTATGGTAAGTTGATGAAACATTTGGGCAAGCAATAGTTTCAACATAGTTTTAAAACCAAAACAATGATTCAAAATCAACACTAAGGGTTCGATCCTATCAAATATGTGTTGTATGAAATGATTACACCAAGGGTCTAATCACAATGGAAATGTGTTTTCATGAAACCAATGTGTCAAGGAAATCGATGAAAGACTATAGAACATCAAAGCACCAATGTATTAAGAACTCAATGAATATCATCATAATCTTATAAAAATGAAATCATATTAACAATTAAAAGTGCCAAATGAGTAAAGATCTTGGAGTCTTGCCAACTATGCGAAATTAAATTGGAAATGCAATGAACACATAGACAAGAGTGAACATAATAATCCAGTGACGATTTTAATGTGACTTCAAAATCATTTTTTTTACACTTGCAGTCGTGAAAACAAGAACAAAGGCAGGTGTGCAAATGCGTGAAATAATAGTGTTGTTTTATTCGAAGATTGCAATGAAAATCAAGGGTTGCAAAACACTGGTGTAGGGAGCTTATTAGGATAGGATAAAAATACGAATTGGCTGCGAACAATGGTGACACACTGGTAGAAGCAATTATCTCTACCAAAAAAATGAATTCAGATTAGGATAACAGGAATAATTCCAACAGAAATAACCAAAAAATTGTTTAAACATCATCAATGATCAAATATTCCAGCAGTGTTTAAAGGATGAAAACTGGTAGCAGTCTTAAGACAAGCGAGCCACGATATTAAAGATAAAATCTCCAATACTGTTGGCAGGGCCACTGCTACCAACAAGCGTCCATAGCCTCGATAGGGTTTCCATTTAACCCACTCTAATATCCGTATCCTGCCAAGAAGTTCCAGATCAGAATAAAGGACATTTTAAGGTCAAAGGTTTCATATTTGCAAATTTTCATATACCCGACATTGTTTCGCTCCCAGCGGGCCTGTTCAGTACCTCGACGAAGTTGTCTTGGCATCATGCATGCATTTGCCCACTGCCAGCAGACCTGTTCAACATCCTGACGGGTTTACAAGCACTTCCCACGACTCTTTTAATGCTTTATTTTGTTTTTTAAAGATATATAATCGAGCGGGGTGACGATGAAAATAATGATATTTTAACATATTTTTTACAGACCTCAATAGAAATTTTTAGAACTGTCCTTCATTAAGATCTAGGGATGGTTTATTTATAGAACCAACTTTCTAAGGTAGGGAGACATCTTCTGAGTCGTTCCTTTAAGGAACAGGGACATCGTAAGAAGATAATAGATGATCATGACAAGATTTACTCATAGATCGAAATCAGTTAACTTCTTTCAAACAACAGTTTTATGCCAACACAGATGTAAATTTCAGAAGTATACAATTGATTTTTACACAATGTTTTAGCAGTCATTTTAGTGAAAGAATTTTTTGTTTTCTTTGTCTGAACAGTTCCAAAATTGAGGTATGTGTATTTCCAAAAACAAAAACTGATAACCGCAGAGGAAAAAGATCAAAGCCAAAACAGTAAAAGAAAAGCAAGCAAAAGAAAAATATGTACATAGTATACAAAGGGTTGTCATTAAGCGAAATATATTTTTAGAGCTTGGCCATTCATCGGATAGGTGTCAGGCTGCCCCTCTAGATTCTCCAATCGGAAAGATATGGGACCTAGTTTCTCAGAAATAAAAAATGGTCCAAGCCATAAGTTTTGAAATTTCATGTGCTCTCCCTTTCCCTCATGCGGTTTGTCCCATTTCAAGACGAGGTCACCTACTTCGAAGTTCCTATCAGAGGAAGAGTTAGAATCGAACCATCTTTTGACCACTAGTTGATGCTGATCTGAATTACATTTAGTTTGGGCTCTTACCTCTTCTAGTTTCATTAAGGCATTAATTCGGTTTTCCAAAGGGGGGCAGTCTTCTTCTTGTATTTTCTGTGATAGCTGTAGTGAGGGAAGAAGAATGTGTGGTGGTAGAATTGCTTCTCTACCATAAACGAGAAAGAAGGGAGAGTTACCTACAACAATTTTTGGTGTTACCCTATCAACCCAAATTGCGTTTGACAGCGCATTATGCTAGTTTTTGTGATTTTCAACCACCGTTCTCTTGATAATTTTAATCAAATTCTTATTTGTTGATTCTGCCAATCCATTGCCCTGGGGGTAATAACTGGCATAATACTTCAATTTAATTCCTTTTTCTAAAGCGAACTCTCTCATCTCAAGAGATGAAAAGTAATAAGCGTTAACGAATACTGAACAGTCAGGGATACCAAAACGAGTGATAATATTTGAATTTAAAAAGGTAATTACCTGACTAGTATTCACAGTTATTAATGCGGCATCTTCAGACCACCTAGTGAAATAATATGTGGTTGTTATGATAAACTTATGTTGCTGTGAGGATGGTGGATTGATTGGACCTATAATATGAAGGCCCCACTACTGAAAAGGAGAGTCCACTAGAACAGGTTGCAAAGGAAAGGTTGGTTTCTGAAAACGCCCTGACGCTTTTTGACAAATAGTACACTTACGACACAAGGCATGGGCGTCTCTAAAAAGTGTGGGTCAGTAATAACCGACTCTCAAAAATTTATGGGCAGTGGTGTCACCACCAAAATTTCCACCAGCTTCTCCTGCATGCAACTCTAGTAAGACTTTTTCTGCTTCATCTTTCTCAAGACAGCGCATCAGTACGCCATCAAAATTTTGATGAAACAGAATACCATTAGTCAAATGAAAGGAGGCAGACTTTAATCTTAACACTATTCTTTTAGTGGGATCCAGGTGATGGGGGGCTGACCCATGTTCAAGACATAATTTTATATCGTCATACCATGGACTGACAGAGTTTTGTGTACAACAAATTGCATTTTTATCGTGCTATCCTAGGTTTGACATATTGTTTTCTTCTTGCTGTCCTACTGCTGAGTCAGCAACTAACTTGCATAACCCTTACCCTCTCACTATTTGAGCTAGGGTAATTTCTATGTCGTACTCCTACAAGGAAGTAACCCAGTTAGCCCTCTTTTCACCTAGTTCTTTCTGCACTAACAGGTTCCTGACGGCTGGGTAAGGGACAATAACTTTCGTCCTCGATTTCAAAAGATAAACCGGAAATGCTTGACTGCTTTGAAAACAATGTAGGCTTGCTGATCTACCGTTGGGTAATTAAGTTCAATGCCTTTGAAAGCATAGCTCATAAAGGCAATGGGTACTTCATTGTTTTCATCATTCTTTTGAGTTAGGACTGTAGCGTAGGAACAGTCAGAAGAAAATGTGTAGAGTGTGAAGTCTTGCGAAAAGTATGGGCTCATGAGAGAAGGAGCGTCTATTGTGACCTTTTTTATTGCATTAAAAGCTTGATTTTATAAGGGTCCCCAATGATATTTTGTGTCTTTCTTAATTAAATTCTGTAAAGGTCTGACCATTTCGGAGAAACTGGGGACGACTCTTCTCACGAAGTTTATCTGGCCTAAGAAAGACTGCATAGACTTTTTGTATGTAGGAGGGGGGAGTTTTGAGATGACCTGAGTCCTTTCGGGGTCGAAAATCATTCCTTTGCTTGACATAATAAATCCTAAGAGTTTACCTTGTTCTACTGTGAAGATAAATTTTTAAGGATTCAACGAAATGCCGTATTTACGACATCACTGTAGAACGACTCTTAAATGAGCTAGATGATCGGTTTTGTTTTTTGAAAATACAGTAACATCATCTAAGTAAACTACGATCGAATGATTGATCAAGCCTCGGAAAGCGATGTCCATCGCTCTTTGGAATGTAGCACCGACATTAATCAATCCAAAGGGCATTTTTCGATAAGCGTAGGTGCCCCATGGAGTGCGGAAGGTAGTTTTAAGTTGGTATGGAGGAGACATCAGGACTTGGTTGTATCCTGAGAAACCATCCAATAAGGATAGTCATTCAGAACCAGATACCTGTTGAAGGATCTGTTCCATGGGTGGGACATGATAGTTGTCTTTATCAAATGCTCTATTAAGGTTCCGGAAATCGACGCATAGTCATATTTCCCCACTTTTCTTCTGGACAGGGACAAGGTTAGAAACCCACTGAGTGTGCCTAACTGGGAAAATTATCTTAGCATTAAGGAGTTTATTCAATTCTTTTTTTATGGTTGATTCGAGCTTAGGGTGCATTTTTCTTAATTTTTGTTGAAAGGGAAAGGTTTGGGGTTTCATAGGAATGACGTGTTGTATGATGTTAGGGTCGAAAGTTTTAAGGTCATCATATGTCCACGCAAAAACATCTTTAAATTCTTTGAACAATTTAATAAATGCATCTTTTTCTTGTTCAGAACACCCCACGCCTAAATTAATGCACTGCGGATTGTCATTAGTTCCTAAGTTTACTTTTTCATATGATAACGAGGAACTATTGGTTTTACAGTTGACCGATTTTTTGAATTTATCTTGAAGATCGTAAAATTTCTCTAATCTAACTACAGATTTAGGGATCGAATTTACCATGTCCGATGAAGATTCAGGAGTTCTCAGATCTGGTATTACCGTGAAATTGCACAAATTGTCGTCGTGAGTGCATTCATCGATCACCGCGCCTTGAAAAGTCTCTTCCATATGCAGGAAGCTGATAATTTGTTGATCGTCGTCGAAGACTCTCCAATTCCTGATGTTGTCAGGAATGGATGGCCTGAACAACAGTTCGACGGAGAATGAATCTGGGGACAAGCCTTCTGCAGGAAAGAGTTTGGAAGCTACATTAGCTAATAGATCAGCTTCAACATTATTCAATCTAGGAATAGAATTTTTATTGAAAGCATAAAATTTATTCATTAAATTCCATACCTCGGATTGGTAGCTTTTAAGATGTGGAGACAGACAGTGGATAGAATCTTTTACCTGTCTAACCACAATTTCAGAATTGCCAAAGACAGACAAGTTTTGAATGTTCATGTCTAAATCTTTTCTGAGGCCCTGCAGTGAATCCTCATGTTCTGTTGTGTTATTAGAACATTCAAATTCTAACCTGCATGCAATCAAGGTTTTGTTACCTGAGGGATCAATAATAACGCAACCTGCACTAGCTCCTTCTTTGGACTTTGACCTGTCAAAGTACAAAGACCAAATTTGATTTTTATCGGGTACATGAGACCATTGTGTAGAAGCTGCTGGCTGCACATATGCTACAATCTCGGACTGTGTTTTCGGATTGGTGATAGCTGAAGTCTCGGCGATGAAATTACTGAAAAAGGTATCCATCCCTTGTATTTTGGGTGAATCAGCAGAAGGTGTAAATGGTTCGTTGGGATCATTCAAATCTGTGACCGTGAACTTAAGGCAGCGTTCACAATTTACCTTGATCTTGTTGGGCTTGCCGTTCTCTGGAAGCCACAGGTAAGACCAATCTGTCGCGAAATAGCTGTGTAGCTGTTCCGACCAGTCCCTTCTTAAAAACAGACCATACACTTCTGGAATATCCACAAAAATAATATCAATCACTTGATGAACTTTGGGGTTAGACGAGCACATTCCTTAATTCGCCTACAACTTTAACACTGGTTCGATCAAGTTGGATGATTTTTAGAGTGGATGGTTCAACTTCAGTGTTAATCCTCTGACATACAGACCATGGCATCACATTGGAAGATGCTCCTGAGTCTACCATACAATTGTGCATGTTTCTATTAAAGATTTCAAAAGTTAACAAAAATGGAGGTACATTTCTGCGAGTGCTAAGGGTGGTAGCTTGTGGTTTTTTACTCGCAGTTTCTAAAGCTACTTTATCTACATTATTTACATTATTTACAGGAAGGCTTCCTTTATCATGAGGATCAGGATTACTTTTAGTGGAATTCTTCTGAGAAACTTTGTTCTGAACAACCTTGTTCGAATTACCATTTTTTCCATTCTCTGCGATATTTTGTAACATTTTTGTAACATAAATGGAAATTTTAATAGCTAATAAGCAGAAATGGTAGCCCTTAAATTTTTAAGATCTTCAACTAAATCATAATCTAAGTTGGGTTTTACATGACTCTGTTTAGTCTCAGCTGGTTTGGATTTCTTTGGGGACAAATTCGTAGTGTCTTCGGAAGAATGTTTGTTTGTTGTCTTACTCCTAGTATTATAGGGATGTACTGTTTCGAAGTTAGCTTGAAAGATACTATCCAAGAAGTGTCCAAAAATGTTTGGAGAAGATTCTTCTTCTTGAACTGTCTCTTGTTCAACAACTGCCTCAGGAATCTCAGGAGGCATCAAGTTATCCTGGGCTTCTAGAGTTGTTTGAAGGGCGTATTGCAGACTTTCTAGATTAAGGCCCTTGGTAGTTGGATCAGGTCAGTTGGTGGGAAAGGGCTTCCTGAACGGGGGTTTGTAAGGCCCTTTGCTTGAGGAAGCTTCTTCAGCTGTCCTTTTCAAATCTATAACTTGATTTGACAGTTTTTGAACGAATTTATTTAGGTTTTCTAAATCATAGCTTTCAGGTTGTGTTTTACTTTGAGAAGGTCTAGGGAGGATTTTGATCTTCTTTTTGGAAGAATAACTAGTTTTTGTTTCGTTTCTAGTAGTGTCTTTCAAAATAAGGATGTCTTTTTCAATCTGGCTGGCCTCTTCGAAGGCCTCTAACAACGTGGCTTTCTTATATCGTTTAACCCAAATATCTATACATTGATGCAAAGATTTAGTATAGTATGCTATGATAAGATTCTCGGTAGACATGGAATCCATAGGGATTCGGTTCATAAGTGTTAAGAATCTTTGATTAAAGTCTTTAATTTTCTCTTTTGGGTTCATTCTTAAAATAGAAAGCTCCATGACTAGGACTTCCGGGGTTTTATCATCTCCAAACTTTTCCAAAAAGCAGGATTCAAACTTTTCCCAAGACACGATGGTATGGGGTTGCTGGGAAAAGTACCAAGTAGATGCATTGCCCTCGAAAGTGTAGGGGAACAACCTACAGACTACATCTTCGTGCTCGACATTGCGGAGTCTTATGGCTAACATAAACCTTTTAATGTGATCTTCGGTGATCTGTTTAGAGTCAGGGTCAAACTTGGGAAGACACTTCTCCGGATGTTTGGGCAAGGGATGCTGAGCCCCAGTTACGGCTACTGCATCCTGGTCGAGCCAAGTTCTGGCAAGATTGTTCTGGTTGGCCATTGGTGTAGGTGGTGTAGAAGGCTGAGAAGGGGAACTGCCTTCGTCAAAAGAGTCTTCTCCCGAAGAAGAAGGAGGTGATGGAGGTGGTGAGGGTGGTATTCCTAATCCCCTTGCAATAGGAGTGAGGATTGGATATGTAGGGTTCACATTGAGGTTAGTTCCTCCGAGTTGTTCTCTGATATTAGAGAAATCTAAAGGTTGGTCCAAAGGTCGATTTGGTTGCCTTAAACGGGTGAAGGCACTATGTGTTCTTAAGAGAGATTGTCAGACAATCTCTTGTACGTCACCACCTGTAGGATTTGGGGTTGCTGGCTCAACTGTGATCCGTAGATTGTCGTTTGATGTGGTTGTTGTTTGAGGGGGGATGTTGTCGTTCAAATGACTTCTTGTCACTCTCGGTGATCGATTAGGTGGTGGAGGAGTCTTACGACTGCCTCATGCCATTAATAAATTTCAGGCCCTCCTTCTAGCACCATTTGTTGATGGGTGAAATTGAACGCTCACCAACTGGAAGAGTGGATCCGGTCTGGGGTTGTCTAAATAACCCAAGCCATTTGGGATGACCCACCCTGACAGGTTTAGCGACTCCATTAGCTGATCTAAGTCCTAGGAAAATGAAAGAAAACTACACTAAGAAACTAATCTAAATGAAAACAATAACTAAAGCAAACTAATAAACAAATCTGAAGTACATATACACAGTCTATTACCTAAACTACACAACAATAATAATATAAAATTAAATGTTCAATTATCAACAAAATTAGATCTAACTACAAATGTACAATGTTTACAGATTACAAATTTAGATGAAAACCTGTAAAAATCATTTGTAACTATCCTATGACAGCAAAACTATTGTTTTTGATCTTTTATAATTTCATGAGAAAGAAATAAAATGGAAACTATCTAAGTTGAACAATTAAAATAATAATCCTAACTACAAATCTGAACTATATGTATCTATCTAAACTAGTTAAATAACTTAATAAACTAACCTATAATAACGCTTTCCAATTTGTCCCGTGTAAAGTATTCAATTCAGTTGTTCGATGGGAGGAAACCCGCACCAGATTCTTGACAGGCTTCTCGTAAACAAGAAGCAGCAGTGCTATTTTGAATATAAACAATAGAACAAACAAGACATAAAATTGACAACAATCTTTTGATTTACAAATCGTCGCAGTTAGATAAATCTGTGTGCACGATTTGTACAAAATGATTCATTTAACGAAGAAGGTAAACCTTTAATTCCTTAAATTGAAACAAAGTATTTGTTGTAATTTTAAAATAAGAGAGATCAGATATGGACAACACATCAACCAAATCACATCAACCTGCAACGAATTACGATAGCTAAAGTAGTCGGTAATTGATTGCAAACCGGTATGAAGAAAACTTGAAATAAAAGTTTGATATATTGAAAGCTAAAGCTGTTACAAGACATCAACTTTCATCCCAGTTTGTATTATTATAAATCCATAGTCTGGTTCTCCCCACAGTGATGATGATGATGATGCATTCATTACAAAAAATAAATGAGTTTATAAAGACCACAATGTAAAACATCCCTGTGGGAATTATCAAAATAGTTTTACAAAAAATCTAGGGATAATATCCCAAGTCCCTATTTCTGACTCAAACTAACAACTGAAAACTATATCTAAACTGCTATAGCATGTCCCATTTGTCAATGAAATTCGTAGGTACCTGTAAGTAGACAAGAATACAAAAGTTTAGATAATGTTTTATTGATAAAATTAACACAAATCTAAATTTTAAGACTAGCTACAGAATCTTGCGATTTTGTAGCTGGTCTAATTTGAACACAGAATCATTTTAAAATCAATCCATAACTTAACAAAATTACATTCAAATTATTAAACCAAATCTTTAATTACTAATTCCAAACAGAGCGAATCATTCATGCCACACCAAACCAAACTTGTATGCGAATTGAAAGAAACGAAATCATGGTTTCTTAACTGAATGGTGACAGGAATACATGCAAAATGTGAAACGTTTGTTATTTCCAATTGGGAGCAGACATAATCGATTGACAGTTGGGGAACCAATGAAATCATCTCTTGAACCAATTTTCAAAACATACTATAATCGATTTAGCCAAGTCTTTCATACGAATTCAATAGAGACAAAATATGTCAATCTGAACTTAACAGAATCGTTTTTCAAAATCAAGCCAAAAGAAATGAATCGAGCCATTTTGGGACTGACACAATCGTTATGCAAAATCAATTTTACCAAACAAATCTTGTGTGCAGGTCGAATGTAATCTAAAAATAAAATATTGATTCAATACAAAACATAATCCTTCCTGGTAAATCGAAGTCAACATGATTGTTTTGAATATATTAGAAACAAATAGAACTAATCGAAATCAAACCCAAATGATTATCCTAATTCAAACGCACATAATTGTTTCAAAGAAAACCAAACAGAATAAAAAACAACTCAATCGCTTGTACCAATCTGAGCACAATAAAGTCACATAACCAAATCATATCTATATTTTTTTTTAGCAAAATGAATCTATTGTACATGATTCACAACAAAATCGTTTTTAGTGATCCGAGTATAACAGAATCATTTTAAATCTATTGAAATGAATAGAGCTAATTGAAAACAACTCCAATCGGTTACATTAGTTCAAACCAATTCATAAAACAAAATCAATATCGAAAAACATACCTGGGCAGTAAGAAAATAGCTCGGTCATGATAATTTTGAATTGACAAAGGTCGTTGTTGCTTCAACATTTCTGAAGACAATTGAACTGGTGGTTTTTTGTTTCTTCTCGTTGGCCCGCTTCTTGTCATTCTTCTTTGAAAAAACTGTGACTCACTCCTCTAATGATTTGATCTTAGATTTCAATAGGGGAACGTCAGTGTAATAACGTTCTAGCCAAGCATTACATTGGGTACATGGTGATTGATCGGGCTTTGGCATCACAGGCGAGGGTTCTTTCAAGTTACCAGGGGTTTGATTGTGAAGCTTAATTCCCGAGTAATTAGGGTCATTTTTGAGGCAAGACGGTAAGTTAGAAACATATTCATAGGGTTCCTTAGAGCATAGGCCATGAGAATAGGGGTACTCCTCAGTCAAGAAACGTTCAATTTCGGAGTCCGAGTCCTCGCTCAGCACTATTGGCTTCTTATCAACGTTTGGCTTGGGTTTGTTCCTATCACATTGCGATATCCATCATGTGTTTTTGTTCCCTTTACTATTGACAGTAGTATCACCTCTTCCTTTCTTCCTCACAGGTCTTTTGACGACCTTAGAATTTTCTTTAGCACACGGGTCGGCCATGGTATCGGGTAGGTCCATGTCAGGGCTATCCGAGGGTTTGACAGGGGGTAGAAGGATATGAAGTGGCACGGCTGGCCCAACCAATGTTTCAGTAACCACAACCTTGTCCACTTGGACAGACTCGGGAGTGGCAAAGACATTCCTAGATAGGAAGGCTTGCCAACAATCACCATTAAGACTCAAATGGTGGACAATAATAAGTTTGATCAAGCAGTGATGAAAAAGGTTGCTATCAGCGTTCTCACGCTTGAACATTTTGGACATCTTGTAAAGACTACGCAAGAGATAATGCAGCATACTTAGAGGGTAGCCTATAAAATTCATCAATAACCGAAGATGATACAAAAATACCAAGCCATACTGACATTCGTAGGTCACAAAATGTTTAACAATTGCCAAAAGATCGTGCCACCTGGGTTTAAGGGTAGTGATAGGCATACCTCTATCACAGGAAACAAACTTCCTAGATGTGAATAGGAGCAGCCATGACACCTCATCTACTTTGGAATTTTTAAACCACCTTTGCCCTGTAGCTAGTAGTCGTGTAGCCGAGCTTAAGAATTCCTCATTCAACTCGAGTTGTATGTCTCCGAACTTAGCCCTGCATCTGTTAAAGGTGAGGGAGAATTGTTGGGCAACTGAAAGGTTGAAACCCTCGACCCTTTGGATAAACACCATCCAACCACCATTTTCCAAATCTTTATGGGCATTGTCGAACAACAGGAGTGTTTGGTTACCATTTGGCTCTATGTGCACCACCGGTGCCATAGACAGGAGCACATGGTGAGCCGGGTGAACGGGCAAGGGTTTGAAAAGGGTACTCATAGGATCGAATGCTCACAGGAATTACCCAAAAACAACAGAGTTAACCTAGGATAGGGGGAATGACATTAATGGTCGAATGTGCAAGGGTGGTGGAGCTAGATCATCCCATGCAAAAGAATCATTTCCATAAGTAAAACCAATGGCGCATATGGTGATTCAAATCACTATTACATATGATTTAAAAGTAATGCCATTGAAACCATTGATGAAATCTATGGTAAGTCGACCAAACATTTGCGCAAGCAATAGTTTCAGCATAGTTTTAAAACCAAAACAATGATTCGAAGTCAACACCAAGGGTTCGATCATATCAAATATGTGTTGTATGAAATGATTACACCAAGAGTCTAATCACAACATCAATGTGTTTTCATGAAACCAATGTGTCAAGGAAATCGATGAAAGACTATAGAACATCAAGGCACCAATGTATTAAGAACTCAATGAATATCATCATAATCTTATAAAAATGAAATCATATTAACAATTAAAAATGACAAATGAGTAAAGATCTTGGAGTCTTGCCAACTGTGAAAAATTAAATTATAAATGCAATGAACACATAGACAAGAGTGACCATAATAATCCAGTGACAATCTTAATGTGACTTCGAAATCAAAGTTTTGACGCTTGCAGTCGTGAAAACAAGAACAAAGGCAGGTGTGCAAATGCGCGAAATAATAGTGTTGTTTTATTCGAAGATTGCAATGAAAATCAAGGGTTGCAAAACACTAGTGTAGGCAGCTTATTAGGATAGGATAAAAATGTGAATTGGCTGCCAACATGTGGTACTAATATCCATTGAAGTATGCATTCTGTACATTCTCTTGGTGTTTTCCAAATCCTCCATATTTCTCCTCATATTTATTCTCTTTTTCTACGTCAAATCTTATGCACAGTAACCTTTTCCACTGAAACCAATTGTTGATCTTTACTGTGTATGTACCCCACCATTTTGCAAATGTAGATTTTAAAGCAATATCTAACGCTGGTAATCTTTGATTTTCCATAACCTATACCTCATACTTCATTAAAAATTCTTCTAAATCATTCAAACCATAAAAGTTAGGAGGTTCTCCTACCTCTGTACCAACCTATCTCAGCGCACGTGTCATTCTAGGACATCTTCTGGTAGTTAATTCATGTAATCATTGTTTCTAGTTTTCCAGTCCTGTTTCAAATTATGAATCACACACTACTACATTGGGCGCAAATTACGACAGTTTAGAAATTCGTCGTATTTTGTTTGCATTTTTTGTACTAAATATACCTTTTTTTGGGGGGGTCCAAATGTTGGTCACTCTAGCAACCAACATTCTAGGTTGGTTGTTTTGACGATGAATCTTGGTCGCTCTAGCGACTAACCACCATTTAGTCTCTCTATGTTAAGAACCAAATATCAATATAGCATAGAAAAACCTCAGAAAAAGTACTCAATGCCTGGAAAAAGAGATAATTTCAGATAATAAGCCTCTTCGAGGGGGCAACCTCCTTTTACCCCACTTAAATGTTCAAGTACAAAATGATTCAAAATGAAAATGTCTCCTTGGTATATATAGGAGACTAGGAG
>SNQJ01S0013993.1:50709-63586 GCA_010110895.2 Picea sitchensis
TGGGTGGTCTCCATAGTCATGAGGTAAGTGATGCTTGTTGACTAAATGGAAACTATTTTTCTTGGAATACACAAGTCATAATATTGGTCAGTGATAATACTAGGACAGGAATGAGGAGCCCACTTTCTGAATTCCATGTCTTGTTGAAAATTTGCAAGAAGTGCAAAAATGTGAATCAGTTTTAACAAAGTAGTTTGGTTTTAAGTTTATTATTATGTCTTACTCCATAAAATTTTCAAATGTTTTAAGATAGCCATTTGAAATTGGGTCTAACTTGGGTTTTTAAGAGGAAGTTATTGTTCCTCCCCACTTTCAATTACAAATCCTACTTTGTGACATGTTTTCCCCTCGTGGGTGGGACTAGATGTTCCCAACATTTTATATTTTAAAATTTTAAACCCGAAGTTAGCTCAATCGGTTAATTATCACCGTTCTTGTGATGTTACTCATACCTAGTGCATTGTGCATGTTCTCAGTTTGATTCCATGGGTTTAGGTACACTTAGTCTATGCTACCTACTTTTTATTGTGTACCATCCTCAGAGTGGGGGAAGTGCCTGGAAGTTCCTCAAGGATTTATTTACAAGGAAAAAAGGTGTTAGCTCATTGGTCAATGCTTGTTTACTGCATGGGTAATATTTTTCTACTTTCATTAAAAACTAAGTCACTTGGTTTGAGTTCAGTGATCTTGAACTTTGGCAAAAATCCGGCAATGCAAAACTAGGCAATAGATTTGGCATTAAGTTCTAGAAACTATAAAATTTAAAATTTTCAATATCTAAAAATATTTTTTTTTTTTTTTATTTATGTTTTGTATAAATATATATAATAAAGAAGTGGAATTTGCATAGAGAACATTAAAAATATATTTCAAAGGAATAATGATATCTTGTTCAAAGGTTAGAAACAAATCCACGAAAATAGCATTAAGATGTTTTATGAAATGTTTTACTATTAATATTTACAAAGAAACTGATTCGAGGGTAGCCACCGGTCTGAGATGGAAGAGGATGGTGTAGAATCTTAGAGGACTTAGGCTGCTAGTGGCATTGGTCAGTGGGTCACTGTAATAGTTGTTTTAAGTGTACAGAGGGGCTGCGGCCTGTCACTGTAGGGAGGATGTTGCAGTCTGCAATGTGCATTCGAAGGGGGGTGCTGCCACTGTAGCCTATAAACTGACAAATGAAGTGCTGCCACTGTCACCGATATGGGGTCATGGATGTATCTGTATGATAGAGTCAAGATAGTAGTCTAGCACTAAGTAGAGGTATGAGAGATGAATGCATGTGGGAATGCTAGCCGAAGGTTTTAGCCTTTCTTTTTTATCTTTTCAGAAGTTTTAGAAAAGAAACGAATTTTTAGCCAGATATATAATTGAATTTGTTCAAATTTTAGGTAAACCATATGAATCTCAATGAAAAATTTTCACCTCCAGGTTCGGCTTTAAATTTGGTGAACTTGAAAAAACAAATTCGAATTGGCTTAAATTTGGGTGAACTTCAAACTTGAATCTTGAAGTTTGCTGAACACGTTGACTGAGATTAAAACTACATGAATT
Organism: Picea sitchensis; assembly: GCA_010110895.2. NCBI lineage: Eukaryota > Viridiplantae > Streptophyta > Pinopsida > Pinales > Pinaceae > Picea > Picea sitchensis. The sequence goes on from SNQJ01S0013993.1 coordinate 52,267, forward strand.
TATACATGTACTTAATATATGGAACCATAATTGTCTTAGTTGTATCAATGACTAATGGGCTTTATCATGCTAGTTATTGTATCAGTTATATCTTACTATATATATATTGCTGTCCTATTTTCTTACTTGCAGATGCATTTTGTATGGAAACTTTTAGATGCTTCCTATTGGAATTGGATGGATCAAATTGATCTGGGTTGTTGGGGACTTGAACTTATAGCTAGGGGCTAGGAACTTTGTCCATTTCCCACTCCTGGCCAATAGACGACCATGGTGACTCCCCTGTTTTTCTGGAGGGACTAAACATGTTACATGCTTGGGAGAGAATTGAATCCTAGCAGTGGGAGAGATCTCTATCCCCACTTGACCAACCAGTCAAGCCCCCAGTGATGGCATGCATTCTCTATAACATGTTCAAAATATTCCCACCAAATCAAATGATAAATAAAAGACTATTATTATTTGTGAGTAGATATGTACTAGTGTGTGTATGTTTGTGTAAATATGAACATCTAAAGATTAAATGTTCATATTTAATCTTTAGATGACCTGCTTTGAATGACTCTTAAGCTATTGGTATGAGTAAGATTTTTTGTAAATAAGAGATCTTGTTCAAGATGGCTCAATTATTTTGCTACCTATCTTAGCAGTATGTCTAGCATTGTTTGGCCTTATTACAAAGAATACAACTAAATTCGTTTTGTTTGTTGTTGTTTATTAGGTTGGATAGACAACATAGAAGAAGAATGAAGAATCAGAGCTTAAAAAGGTCATGATCTGGAACAGTCTTTGCTTAATAGGGTTATTACTAACTTCGGGTATTAATGATTACATTTAATAGCATGGCAGATGGGAAATGTAATTTGGACTTGTCCATTGAGTGCAATTACATGAAGGTATATACATCACACTATTCACAACTAATTAATGTGTTGCTTTAGGCAACGAGTCCTCTACCCGGTACCCAGCAGACAGGTGGAAACTTGAAATCAATGAAAGAAAAATCTAATCAAGTAGATAAGGATGGTAAGGAGGCATCTATGCTACAAAATGTTGGGCCCGGTGGAGAGCTCACAGAGGGTATGAGAATATACATATATATAGTTCCTTGGATAATTTTTCTTCCCAATACTATATGCTTAATTCTGATAATTTCATCAGTCAGTTCTAACATGGACCTGCCCTTTATAAGTCTAAAGGTACAATGTGTAACTTATCTCTGGATGTAATACTTTTAGGTTATACAACTAATTTTTAGATTATTTTAATGAGATGGGTTTGTTGTACTAGTATGAGTGTTGTCCATTTAGCATGCATACATGGGAATTAAATTATAGTGAGACGGTAGCCGATCAACTGGGGGAGTTCTTTCTTGTTATCTTGTAAATCAATGTTATATTTTCTCCGTAAACCTCCAAAGGTATGATGCATTTTGAGATCTCTCAAGTACAAATCTCAACATTAAACACAAAGAAGTTATTGTCTTTTATCTGAGGGTATAGGTTATTACATTTGCATTGTTGATAGTTGTAGTTTAGAGAGCCTTATATTGTTCATATTGTTTGCAGCATTTTTAGATCATTTGTGGAGAAACTGCATACAAATGTAACATTATATTCTTAGTGCACGCAATGCCTATATTGATGGGTTCTCAAGTTGGATGTCTTTTAGGAGAGGCAATTATGTGAGTGCATGGTAGAGTAGACACTCAAAGCACCAACTCGATTAGTTTCAAGATTATGTTAGCTAAGCTTATTCCAAAGCTTGTTTCTGCATTTAAGGAAGTTGGAGCAGTTTGTGAAGAATTTGTTAATGTGTCTTAGCACTTTGGACATGTTGAGAATGCTACTATTTGAATTAGGGATCATGTTTGAAAATAGTATGTTGAATCAGGCAGTTTGTTTGGTGTATGCCGTTTGGTCCTTTTTTCGAGTGCAATCTTGTAGAAATTGCTTGCATTTCTTCTTAGAAATATTCTATGGAAGCTTGTAGATATTCCTTAATCATCTTCACATTTTTCCTCAAACCTCTTCTCTTTGTATATTCATGTAATGTTGTTTATCATATGTACATAATTTAACTGCGGATATGCTAATTATTGACATCCGCTACCATTGTATGGCATTATGGCTAAGTATTGGTTGGCCTTCGTGTGTGCTAAATTTAGACTATTCAACTATGATAATACCCTCATCAACTGTACACAAGAATTCTCCTATAGTTGTAGTTAATGTATGCTATTGACTGTGGGCCATTAGAAGCTTGCTAAATAGTGACTAATTTTGTTGGAAATTGTATACAGAAAAAATTGCCTTTCTTGATCACTCATATAGCATGGTGCAAGTCAACTCAAGTATGGGGTAGAGACAATGGCTAATAGGTGGTTGTATTTCAAGGTGATTTTTTCCACTGAATATGGTTAGGCATGCGGTCTGTGATGATAGGAACAATACAATTTGAGAATATGCTAAGAGAAATTATGCAACTTCTGAACTGCAACCCCCATACTTAAAAGGGTAGGGGGTTTATATATGGAAGGATTGTAGATTGCTAATTAGGTGTAATATTAGAAATTATGAGCAAAAAGCTGACGGGATTAGTGGAGTTACAAGTACTAACCAAGCGGGTGCATAAAGGGTAGGGATGGCATGGCTACGTTGAAAGGTAATATTGCCGGGTGGGGTCTAGTTGAGGTATTATTAGGATAGTTGTGTCTATATAGTAGATATTAGATAAACCTTTGCATTTAAAGACTTAGATATGTGATGTTATAGAGGGATCACTTGAATAAGGTTTACTTGGGATAGTGGCTTGTACTTGGAATGTGTGAAAATGTGAGGTTGGATGGATGTGGCTTCTCAAGGGGCAATGTAAAATGGAATTATGTTAGTGCTAGTAAGTGGAAAAATGGTTATGTAACCAAGTTGTTAATTATCAAAAATGGTTAGGAAATGAATTAGTGTAGGATTGATGGATTTGATTGCTTAGAATGGGTTGAGACAAGAACTTGGAAGTTGTTTATGCTTTAGAGTTGGACACAGGATATATAGGGGTTGGGTTAAAATTGTTTACTTTTTGCTTGATGGAAGCTTCCTAGGGAATTCTTTGGATTCTAGTAGTTGCTATTGGCTTTTAATAGTTAGTTGGAAATGTGCAATTTGGCTTTTCCTTATGTTGATAGGAGGTGTTACCCAATGAAATGATTCCCTTCGATGGAAGGAAAATTGGCCTTTTCTTTTGAAATTATTAACATTTTACCTAATCAAATAGTTCTTTTCAATGGAGGGAAAAGTATGTCTCCTTATATATTGAAATATTTTTCTAATTCATGCTATATTTCATCTGTGATGTTGTCATTATTCTCCTACCCACACTAAAGCAGGTGACCAACATGAGATGTCTCTAATAGAGACTATTCTCTCTACAGACTGCGTAAATTATAGACCCCCAAAACATCTACACACAACAGCCATGGAATTACAATGATTTATTTATAGTCTTATACAAATATTACTTAAAATCTTAGGTCATTATTTAAGATTGAAATAAAAGAACCAATTCCACCTAGTGGCTAAAGAGATATGAAAGTGTTAAGAACAATGTATCTAATGGATACATAAACAAAGAGGATAAATTGTTAATAAAAAAATCGAGTTTCTTAAATATAGACCGATGATATAGATTTAAATGTTGATATGGCTAGTATCTTAGCAAAGGGTTAATGTACATGTCCCTCTTAGTACTAATGTGTATTTTTTTTAGAAATACCTACAAGGTCACTATTAGACATTTTGGAGGTCTTCGCTCCCCATAGCACTAATACATCGGAGATGTGAGTACCTCTTAACGTCCTGCTGTATTTCTAGAGAGAACTGCCACCTTCAAGGCTGTCCCGGTCTTGCCATGTTCCTAGATATGTCTCTATTAGCCCGCGTTTTGAATTAATAAAATATTCTCCGCGCCGCGTTTGAAGCGTGTCCCGGTCTTGCCACCTTTAAAGGCGTCTCTCTTGCCCGTGCAGAAGCGTCTCACTTGCCCGCGTTTTTTAGCGTCTCACTTGCCATGTTTGAAGCGTCGGTCTTGCCACCTTTGGGCGTCTCTCTTGCCCGTCTGACGTCTCACTTGCCATCATTTTCCAGTGTCTCGCACGCGTTTGGGCGTCGGTCTTGCCGTTGCAAGCGTCTCTCTGCCATGTTTGAAGCGTCGGTCGCACCCACGCGTTTGCAGCGTCTCTCTTACCCGCGTTTGAAGCGTCGGTCTTGCCATGTTTGCAGCGTCTCTCTTGCCACGTTTGAAGCGTGGCAATATAGACAAAGAAACTAGGTCATGTGGAAGCGGCGTCATGTGGGAAAGTAGCGTTTGAAGTCCAGGGTTTATGATGCCAGGTAATAGAAAGTAGCAGTGCATTCGAACCGCGCCCGTGGAATTTGACCCCAAATGCGATGAGTAGTCGACCAAAGTGATACCCGCGATTGTTCTTTTGCTTTGGATGCATGTAGCACGAGGGTAACAGTCAGCGGAGGTGATTAGGTTCCATGATCGCCAGTCACCACTGCACCAATCTGGGTGTATTTGTTGTGGGAAGTGATGGCATTCACCCTTAGAAGGTATAGAATCAGTCTCAAGTGGCACATTTGGGGTGGAAGAGAATATTGGCTTAGTGGATACATGGCCATGCAGATTCATTTATTTAGGTCAGTGCTGGACCTTCCGGCAACACCCTCTCATCATTCTCACCAAGGAATTCTATATTGATAAATGTAATGATGATTTCATTATATCAGGAATTACAAAGAATTTAAAACCAAAAGAGTCAGTATTGTTGGATGACATGACTTACCCCATAATTTGTTGTCTTAACGCGTAATTCAACTATCTTTTTGAAATCCTCAGCAGTTTCCGGCCCATCAACGACCAAATCTCGGAATTCCATATTAGCCTTTCTTAGGGACAATTCTATTATGCAGGGGTCTCTGAGATCAAATATCTCTTCATCCTTATATATTCATCATTTAAATTGATCTGGAGTCCACAAAGGAATAGGGCCTTTTCCATGATCAAAGCGCCTTTACCATGATCAGGGCCTTTGCCACTATCATCTTACTCCGGCATAATTTCAAGAAGAATGTTTGTACGTGCAAGAAATATTGAAAACAATATATGAACTAATGGAATGTTGGCAAATATTATCAAATGAAACATTCACACATACAGAATGTAAATATTTGGAAATGAAACATTGAGAAAAAAATAGCAAATGGAACATTCAAAAAAAAATTTTATCACAAATGAATCATTCACAAATTAATTAATCCCTTTTAGGTTTGGGTATAATGGGTTTTGTAAAATTTGGGGTAAAATTCTTTGCAACTTGAAGTTCTTGGTATTTTGTCTTGTGTGCTACTTATTGGGAGTTGTGCTAGGCTAGGGAGGTGAATTTTTGATATCTCTTGGTCTATTTTGATGGTGATAAACTTGTAAGCTCTTGAATTGATTATTCTATAAAAATGTTGGGTTTTCTTTAAACTTGGTTTGATTTTCTAAGATAAATTATTGTGTTCGATGTCTAGTAGATGGATTAATAATTCCTAGATCTTATTATTTACATTTGCATTGTAATGCAGGATTCTCATTCCATGGATTATTCTACTGAAGTAACTATGGCATGAGAGTATAAAATTTTGCATTGAATTTATAAAACAATAACTATCAGATCGAGAATCAGAAAATTCAACAAGGATGTAGTAAGGTAGTTCCATGAGAGCAAGTGATAAGTCGGCTCTATCCAATGAACGTTTTAATATAGATTTTAAGCATGAGGCTTTCAATGGAGGTATGTCTATACAACATTGATTTATGTTCTTGGAATGGTGAGGAGGTCGGTAGAAGCATTTGATGGCTTTCATGTGATGTGTGTGTCCTTCGAAGATAATAATGTGGAATTTCTACATTGATATCCTAGGCTTGAACCGAATGTTGTTGTCTATAACATTGTATTAAATTCCCATGTTCCTTGGATGCAATGGAAATGATCCTTTTAGATTATTGTAACAAAATGGGAGCCAAAATTAGGTTTGAAAGTTTTTTCAATATAATGATAATGATTTAAGCATGAGCCAAAGGATGGCTTGGAAACCCAAACCATTAGAAGGATGTATATGATTCAAGGGTGCAAATGCAAATCCAAACAGTATGGGATAACTTCCTTGAAGGTAAAATATGGAGAGGATGGCCCATGGAAGAAATGCATGTGGAAACTCAGAGAGAGGGGAGTAACATCCACACATTGTTATAGAGTTTGTTGCTTCCTGAGTTATATCCTCAGAGCTAGGGAAAAAATATTCTAACTTACCCCATTTTAAGATAACATAGAAACCAACTCAGATGATTTTATAAAACCCTCTAAAGATGTATTTTGATTTGTGTGGTTGGAATAGTTAGGATGGAGGGTGGAATGGGGTGACCCCTAAGTTGTAAATGTTGAAATTTGAATTTTTTAAGGTCATGCTATGCTTATTGGCCAGAGATACAAGAACATAGGTATTAGAGGGATAAGTGTATAGGAACGCAAAAATATGCCTAAAAGTAAAATGTTTCAGAAATAAAATAAAACTTCATCACAAATAGAGCATTCACAAATTAAGTAATCCATTTTAAGTTTGGGTATAATGGGTTTTGTACCATAGAAAAATAAGACGTTCCTAGGTCGAATCGATTTAGATTGTAATCGACCATCAACTCTTCGTCTGCCGTTATTGTTTTCACCGCTCATACAAATATCCTATTACCTTGATGCTCCTCCAGGGTGGGGAATTAGGTTTCCTTTCTTGTCGTCCTAGGCCTTGTATTGTTTATAAGACTTGCAATATTCCCCAATGCCTTTAGCCTTCCATTAATATACATAGTGTCGGCTCCTTTGTACCTATTATTGTCTTTAAAAGGTATATGCCAATTTGCGGCGAGTGAATGTCTCCACATACTAGGCATATATTGGTCCAGCCTCAACCATACTCCATAAATTGTAACATGGTCCAACATGCTCAAACAATTCAACTAATCCATCCATGGCCTTGGTTTATTCTCCATTTATGGCATAAAGGTAAAATATGGAGAATAAACCAAGACCATGGATGGATGGTGAGGAGGGAGATAGAATAAAATCCTCTCATTAACACAAGGCTTCGATTAATCTAACTCGGGGAGTTCCTTGGGGTACCACTATTTTAGTGGAGTGTTTGTACCTCAAGGGAACCTCGATATCACCTATTCTCTCCTTCGTCATAAGATCATGATCCTCCTTTAGCAATAAAAAATTCCATGTCGCCTATAGGCACTTCTCTTGACCTTTTCACCTCTAGTTGATTTAGCCTTGTAACATGTATTTGGATATGTTTTTCCCTTGTCCCTCTCGAAATTTCATGGCTCGAGCTAGATGATAGGCCTAATAGATACATATTTGGTTGTACCTACACTCCATGAGGGAGAAGGAAACGTTAGGATGCTTGATATTCATATTATATAATATAGCTAAAGATAAACATTGAAAATATAACTTGACATGTAAGACTTTTTTCATCTAGGGTTGGAGCCAAACCTTTGAGAAAAAATAGAGTATTTCTTCACTCAATATTTTGGGTAGGTGTTCATGGGCCAAAAATTATCTGGGAAGACAGAAAAAATAATTTAGAATTTCCCATAATTTGTAGCCCACCTCTAATTTACTTAGGAACCCACTTGACGGATTTCATCATTATGCTAGTTAGTAGGTTATATGTTGAAAAGGATTTCTCTTATATGTTGAAGCATTGGGTTCCCTTGATACACCAAATGTTGAAGGAAGAAGTTGTAATATAGATGACTAGACAAAATGATTGTTATATTTGAGTAGAACAAAGGAAGAAAAAGACCGTATAGAGTTTCGTAGGTTTATATTACATCATGATCTAAGGAAATAATCCTTACCCTTCTTGAATTCATGCTACAAATGTGGGGTGGAACCAATGGTAGAAGAACCTTGTTTATGATGCAATGAATTTTGGTGACAACAATGATTTTGTTCATGGTTCCATTTTGACCATAGTTTCAAGTTTTGGTACCTCCAAATTCATACATATTTTACAAAAACCTAAAATTCACCAAATTGATTAATCCATATTTTACAAAAACCTAAAATCCACCAAATTGATTAGAATTACCAAAAGTTGAAACCCAATTGAAATTGTTGCAAGAGGGTTGTTTTGTGTATATATTTTTTGACTTTGTATTAGGCCATTAGATAGCACCACAATATCCAACAACCAAGAGAAGAAGGCTTTGCAGCAATAGCTTCAAATAGATGGCACAAAGATACCTGATATTGTTATTTCTTTATTCAATGTGTTCATAATTGTTACAAATTGATACCCATAAAGAAAAAAATGATTTTTCCTCCATATGATGGGAAACATGTCAAAATTATAATGATGTGGTGTTGACTAGGTTGACTAGTGCTTATGTCAAGACTTAAAACCTAGATCTTGAGTGTGCCTAAGGTGATCAAATTGGAATAAACCTTCCTCATTTTAAGGGAGATAGTTACACTTTTGGGTATACATGTAGATGATCCTATGGATTGGTCTATCACATATGTTCTTTCCATATAGGCTCACATATATGAGGTAGATTGAATCAATTTTAAACTTGCATATTGAATTAAGGTTTGGAGAGTGATTATGGAACTAAAGTTGATGAATTTAAAGACATGCTATGACGTTTTATGTTCAAACTTTGATGCTAGTTGTTCTTGTAGAATAGATGATGCCAAAGACTATGCCTTTATTTATTTATGTGGTTTTCTAATTAGGGCACAATAAAAATTGCTTAATGAGGGTAAACTTGAAAATTAGAAACATTACCAACTTCTTAAGGGAAAAGTTGACAAAATTCTAGAGAAAGAGATTAGGATTACAATTGAGAGAAAGATGGTGGAGATTACCTGATAAGAACTATGTCAACCAAATCGAGAAGAATAAGCATGATGATCAGTCATCAATTAAAAAAGGTAAGAAGAAAAATACATGCCTATACTATGGAAAGGTAGGAAAAATTAAGAAGACCCGTTGGATCATATCATGATATATGTGATGTAAGCGATGCATGAATGTAAAATCAATCATAAAAGGAATTGTAAGTGATGTCTCTACTTTTAAAAAGATAGTTTTCTAATGAGGTAAATGGCCTAGATTTGGGATCTAGAATCAATGTCATAGGTTTAAGAACTTGATAATCTAGAGTTTCCAAACCTTGATTCTATATGCTATATTTGATCACTCCACAACCTAGTTATACCTCTTGGGTATATTTTGCATATACATTAATTCTATATATCCTAAATTTAAGCTTCAAATAAAGTGTTTTATACCCTAATTCACCTTCTAATTCTTGATTGACAAACATGCCAAGTTACCAAGGCTAATTTTGCCAAGAAAATCTTATACTCATCTTTATCCAATATTGGCATGGGAATAAAGCCAAAAAACTAATTTGACCTTTTGTAATATATTTTCCAATCCTTGCATACAATTTCATTATTCAAGGGAATTATGGAGGTAGTTTGGACTCAATTTTGAAAAGAAAAGTGATAGCAGGCCAGAAGACAGTGAATTAGAGAATATAAAAATAGAAAAAGTGATTATACAAATGATGGAAAAGGCTACAAAAAAATAGGTTTTAGTATGTATTTTAAACAACAGATTGCTTGAATGCATTCACAAGAACATGATTAGCCTTCTTGGTAGCCATATGACCTCTGAATTCAATGGATCATGGACAATGTTTGTATAAATCTTTCTATACAACGACTCACCATGTTACTACAATAGTTTTATTATGTATATTTGGAGGGTAATTCACATGACTCATCATTATTAGCCGGTAGCAATGATCCCTATCTGTGAGCATAGTAGAAAGACATTTCAAATGATAGTTTGGTGCACCATTAATTTCTTATCCTAAGGGTTGTCTCAAGGAAATGTAACCAATGTCAATCAATGTCAAGGGAGAGAAATAATGGCCTTATTTCCTAAATGAAGAGTCTCAAGTCAAGCACCAAAAGGAAAAACCATGAATATTCTCAAGTTGTGTCATTGAAATCATCCTTGAACCATGAAACAGGACCTTCACAGGGTATATTTGGCCTACTAGAGGGATATGGGTTCCATGATTAAACCACAACAAAGGCCCTAAAAAAGAACACATCTCAGTTCCACACATCACATAGTTATTGGGTACATCATGGTTAGGGTTTTGTAGCACTTGAGTGGGATATGAGGAAAACCACATGATCTCTCACTTCAATATCTTTGGCATAAGATTTGGACATGAGTGCCATTTATATGTGTTGCATACTACATATGGGTCTTGGGGCTAAGATGTAGTCATCACATGCAAAGACTAAGATAAACAAAATGGAGGCTAATATGTTAACAAAAATTTCTTTAGATTTTGTACTCGAATTCAATGGCATTTAAATATTTTCTTTGTGAAGCCCTAAAATATGTATCACATGGATTGGAAGATTCATTTACTGATTTTGGAAGCATGGCTCCTCTGTCGAATCGGGGCCCTCCTTTATCTCCTCTCTCGAATTGGGGCCCCCCTTTATCTTCTCTGTCGAATCGGGGCCCTTCTTTATCTCCTCTGTTGAATCGAGGCCTTCATTTATCTCCTTTATCTCCTCGTGAGTGATATTTGTTGAGAGGGGAGCTATGACAGTTGGGATACTAGGGTGTCGAGTTTGGCCACTATCTCCTCTGTCTCCTATGTCGAGTCAGAGCTATGGCATTCAGGATACTAGGGTGTAGTGATCAGGAGGAATGAGCTAGGGAGAAAGGGTGCAATTGAGAGCTAGGGAGCTAGAGCAATCAAGATCTAGGGTGCATTCAGGGGATGAGAGCTAGGAATATGGAGCTCACGCAAACCTATGGAGCTCAAGGGTAGAGATATGGAATTTAGGATACTAGAGTGTAGTGATCAGGAGGAATGAGCTAGGGAGAAAGGGTGCAATTAGGAGCTAGGGAGCTAGAGCAATCAAGAGCTAGGGTGAATTCGAGAGATGAGAGCTAGGGATATGGAGCTTTCGCAAACCTATGGATCTCGAGGGAAGTTGATCGACTATTACAATGTTGAGGGTAGTCAAGATATGGAGCCCGCGCAAACCAGTTTTTGGTTATATATTTTATATAATATATAAATTATAAATATATAAAATATATATATTATATATTTATAATTTATATAATATATAAATTATAAATATATATAATATATATTTTTATATTAT
>SNQJ01S0013993.1:63636-109847 GCA_010110895.2 Picea sitchensis
ACTAATCTCCTAATACACTATGATGATACCTAACAATCTATCCCCTTGACACATTATGCCCCTTAATTCCTACGGCCCTTGATGTAATCATCCCCTAATAAATTATGGATTTGAAAAAACTAACACCCTAATAAACTATAGTCACTAAGAATTATGATCCCAAACACAAAATACCTCCCTCATCATTATTAACCTTGACATGGTCACCCCTTGACAAATTATGGCCCCAAAGACATTAACACCCTTATACACTGATCTATTGATATATTTTTCCCTTGACCATTATGTCCCTTGATGTCATCACCCACTCAAAAATTATGATCCTTAACTCCTATGTCACATGATGTAATCACCACTTTAATACACTATAACTTTGTATTCAATAACCCTCTTAATACACTATGACTTTGAATGCACTAACCTTGTAATGCATTATGACCATAAACACATTAACACCCAAATACACCAAATCCTAAGTACATTATTGCCACAAACAATTTAACCCATTAATACAAGAATACTCTTAACCGACATGACCCTTTATGTAATCACTCGTTGCAATCACCCCCTAATACATTATGACTATGAACAAACTAACACCCTAGTACACTATAACCCTCAATCAACATGATCCCATACATAGTATACCCATTAATATCTTTGTATATTGATAAATTCACCTCTTAACACGTTGTGACCCAAAGAAGTTGACCCCCTAATACATTATGGCCTTGAACAACCTAACCCATTATATGATTTTCCCTTAACAACTATGAATCCCAAGTGTAATCACCCCATTGATACATTGTTATTGTTAACACACTAACTCCCTTAATAAACCATGATTACAAATAGGCTAAACACACTAACTCCTTTAATAGACTATGATTCCAAACACACTAATTCCCTTAATACAATGACCCCCTGATACATTGTTACCCCTCTTACACTAACCCCTTAATACACTATGACCAAGAACACACTAACCCATTTATACATTATGACCCCAAACACATTAACCCCCTCATACATCATGATCTTGAATACATTAATCCCTTACTATGTTATGAACCTAAATAAACTAACCCCTAATACACTTACCCCTTAATAGACTATGACCCCACTTACCCCTTAATAGGGCATCAAGGAATTTGACATGTCCCCCCCTATCACCCAGGTCTATGTCTAGACTTTATTGGAAATATGCCCATTTACATGTAATTAGATTTTCAACTCCATTATAATACAGACACACAGATACATATTTAGTGTTTATATTACCTTCATGACTCACCATGTCTATTGCTTCTTTTATCAGCACTTACAAATGCCACCATCCTCTCACTTTCCCATTTCTTTGACCTCCACCTTCTTCTTGCATTTTATTGAATGTTTGTAGTGCCTCCTTGCCTTTACCATGCTTGGCTTGCTCAAAAATCTGCTTCTTAACATTTTGAAACTTCTCCACCACTTCAATCTTCATATCTCTTCTCCATGGGAACTCAATCGACACACAATATACCTTAACAACTGGTCATAGTCCAATGAATGTGTTTTCTCTTAGCTTCTCCTTACCATGGATCTAATATGAATTGTTAGGAATAAGCAAATCCGATGAGAGAAATAATAAACCAAATATAAAAAAAACACATAAATCATGCACACATCATTCACACATGATTTACCCTGGAAAACCCTTATGGGAAAAAACCATCCAAAGATATATGTGTTCCCTTGACCAAATCTGGCCAATCTATCCAAGTGATCCTTCACCCTCACCTTTAGACAATTACAACATAGTATAATAAGCCTTTTTAAAGGCCTCATTAAATGAAATCCATGTGCACAATACCAGGAGCTACCAAAACCATGGGCTTGAAAGCCACCATTGTTGACCTAAAATGGATTTATTTCATTAACTCTTTCACTGAGTCAAGTTTAACCCAACACACTATACCAACTAATCTTTGTGATCCCTAACAAATAGTCATCCCTTAACATAATCACCCCCTAACACTAATCCATTAAAACACATTAACCTTTAACTACTGTGACCATTGTTGACCTTATTGAAGGTGGTTGACCCATAATGACTAATGTTAAATAATGCATATAGAATGATGATGAAGATGAACAATGTTAAAACAAATATAATGATCTTAATGATCATCACGTATAGGAATGTCACATACACTAAATTTGTTGACAATAATAATAACTTAGAAGAAGTTTGTTTATATAATATCTTGGAATTGACTTCCATCATAAGATAAACTAGAATTATAGTGTTGAAATAGTGTATAGTGTATAGATAACTTGATTAGGAATAGGTAAGGTCTAATTGTGAATCCTTGAAAATGGATTATTCCTCAATTTGGGACATAGTTGATGCAACATCCTCATCGATAATGGGGATGAGTGATTTCAAGAACCAATCAAGGAAATGGAATCATATGGATTAATTTTACATAAGGTAGGTCATCTATATCAATCATGGATCTGATCTATGATATGGTTGGTGGTAGTTTTATAGCATGAAAGAATAAATTTGACTCCCTTGTCATACCTAATGGGAAATTGAAAGAAGGTTAAAAAATTTGTTTCTAGTGATGCAAATTTAGGATGGGAACCAATGGGTTGATCAATATACCATTTTGCAAAAGCCTAGTGAGGGAGCATTGAAACATTTGTAATCTAACATAATCATCAATGATATTGTTTGAGGAACACCATAAGTGAAATGACATTATGTGATTTCAAGGGTCTTCTCTGGCACACCCTTCAAAATTCAATATATCTAAAGAAGCTTAGTAGGCATGGGGGGTCAAGTGGGATTATGCAAGATGGGATCATTTGTAAGATTATTAAAATCCTATAGGTTAATAGTATCCATGTATGGGATGCTAGACATGCAATTCATATTGGCATTTGTGTTATCAACTTTATTGGAATTATGTGAATTATTCCTTACCATGTAGGAGGACAACCTAATCGGTGGAGTAGATGCATGAGAGCTAGATGAGGATGAGCTAGGAAAGGATGAAATTGAATTAGTGGAGCTGAAATAAAATATGTATAATACAATTAAGTAAAGAACTACAATGCACATGAAAGGTAAATAACTAAAACAACATATAAAAAGTCATACTCATGAGTATTAATTATGTACTTTTTTGTACAATTGATGCAACCTGTCCAAATAGGCTAGTGATCAGGAACTTCTCTTGGTTTTGAGAATAGTTCATTCTCTACTAAACGGGGGAAACCACATGAAGGTGGAAGCTCTAATTATGTCCCCCACCCCTCACATCACTCTCAATTTCCTCATACCCAATATGAAATAATAAAAAACATGTAAAATACTATATTATACAAAATAAAAACATATAAAGATCATCATATAACACACATACCTGTATAAATCATTCATCTTATTCTTCATCATGAACATTGTCATTTCCCTAATACCGAATCTATCTAGATTTAACAACTATAATTAAAAATGACACTAAGATTACATGAAAGAAAAAAAAACATAAGAGATATATAGTACAAATGACTCGCCACATATAGGAATATCATTGATCTTATTCTTCATCCAACTCATCATATTCGGTATCATCACCTAGTATTTCAGAATCATCGTCGGATGGATTGGCCATATCAATATCATCATCAGTATTGCCATAATTTTCCATAATATCATCATCAGATATAACATCATCGAGAACATTATCATCTACATCATATGGTCGATCAACTTCCTCGACTTTGTCATCTGACGATACACGGTCTACCTCCTCATGTTCCTCTGTATCACCTTCTAGTTCTTGAATATCATCTTCTTTGGGTACATTATACTTTACATGCCTTCCTCTTGGATCATATCTAACAAAAAATGACCAACCTAGGTTACCGGGAACCTCGCAATAGAATACCTGCTCACATTGGCTTGGAAGGAAATAACTTTCTAGACCCGGTTCAAATGTCCTTGCATTAACCATGATAAAACCATTGTCATGTTGAATAACAGTTCTTTCAGCATCATGTTCATTTATCCGTAAACGATACCATTTGACCTCAAACAAAATTATCTTGAAGGATTTGAAGTCACACTCGATTATATCATCCAAATGTCCATAATATCTATTTTCTATTAGTCTTGGATGTTTGTCACTCTAGAAGAAACATTAGTGACTTGAAACAATGAAGTTATCCCTGAATCGATAGTTTTCTTAGGTGTCATCCATGCTTTTGACGTGAAATTTTAGACCATTATACCACATAGCTTTGTGGTGCTTCAACTACAATATTTCCGACAAGTACAAAATAAATTAATAATTCATAAATGTATTTAAGCATAATAAATATTAAAAAATAATACATTAACATTTTTTTATAATAACAGAAAGTGTGGGTAAATTTTATATGCTTACCTATTTATCTTTTAAACCATATGCTAAATCAATCCCCTCTGCGTAAGATTGTGATCTTCATTCGATGAATTATTTTAATTATTGATCCCTTTCCATGATAACCTACCATGATGTTGTTCACATTGTTCTATCCATAGCTTCATCCAATCCAAGATTGTTAGCAATGGATAAATGTAGTGCATCCCACTTTCGACCATACATAATGAAAAAATAAATTAGTAAGAATAATGAATAATAATAAATGATGGAGGTATACTATAAATTGAAGAAATACAATATAAATAAAAATCAAATAATATAATGCCTTTTCACTTTCCTCATTTTTACCATTCAGGACCAAGACCTCCACTTCATATGTTTTGACGTTATTGACACCCCAAATGCAATGCATATTAATTTTCCTCCCTAAATCAGGAAGATAATCGCTAATATACACTAACGTTTGATATACCATATACCCCTCCACCATAGAACCCTAATTTCTCTTTGTCTTACTAAAGCCTTCAGACTGACTTCAAGTGTCTCTCCACCATCCACATTGACCTTGTGTGTGAACAAGTCCACAAATTCAATCTCCTCAACTTTGTATATGAGGTAGTGTTCTTATGCAATGAAAAATGCTAGAGGTAGAATGCTTTTGCGTACACACACGTTAGCAATTCTCTTTTAATATTTTATATCTTCCTCATGGATTTCTTTTAGATGACAACCACCTACAAATGTTATGAGAACAAAATATGTTTCAACAAAGAAACAATATTATGCATGAATATTACAAGTAAAACACATGTCATCAAAAGCTTCTACAACATTTTTACATTACATATAAATAATAATATATATGTTAAATACGTGGATTATTTACCTCATGTATTTTCCAAGGTCATTTATAACTTGTTTTACGTTGTTTTCAAAGTATCGGACAGATAAATTGCTTTATCTTTATTAACAAAACAATGGCACATTAATAAATTTCCGATTCATATTAACAATATATTTACAAAATTTAAAAATATTACATTGATTCTTACCAATACACAACAAATATACAAAGAAATTAC
Organism: Picea sitchensis; assembly: GCA_010110895.2. Lineage (NCBI taxonomy): Eukaryota > Viridiplantae > Streptophyta > Pinopsida > Pinales > Pinaceae > Picea > Picea sitchensis. Next base: position 69,134 of record SNQJ01S0013993.1, read on the forward strand.
ATTGATGAAGGTATGCCGGTGATGAGTTTTACCCCACAAATTCACCTTTCTTTGTTAATATATTCTGATGTTTGAAGCAAATCTGTTGGAAATCTAATTTTTTGAATGAATTATTTTACAACATTGCTTTCATCTTCTTTTAAATAATAATGGGAGGCTATTTAGGTCGACTCCATTAGTCCTATTTAAATCAATAATATTTAGCATTGCATGATTGGCTTCTTGAATGCCCTTATAAATTTAGAAATTTTTTTCTTTGTCATTCCTTCCATCTAGATTCTCCACAACATTTCTGTTATGTTCTTCCCGATATGCATTGTGTCGGACAAATGAGTTATTTCTAGTTGCTCATAGTAGGTCAACCTATTGAATTGTTTGGGGAAACTTTTTCATTCCTCGTGGAAGCGGATCAATGCCTTGACGACCAACTATATCTTACATAAATGAAATTAACACAACAATTGTTAGATTATACAGTAGACATGAAAATTCAGCACAATTAAAAAATGTAATATGTTGCATACGATGATGAAGATTGACTTACATTGATGGTTTGATTTGTTATATTCCAACTTCCATAGGTTTGGTGTCATTCTTGAGGTTTTATCCCTCTCCTCTTTACCATTGAATATGTTTGCTCGGTATTTTGTTACCTATGGTTCTTAGGGAGAAAGTGCCTATATTCATCACACCTCCTTTCCTAAACTTCTTGAGCAGTGAGATCTCATCCTAGGACCATAAGCTGGACATGCAAATTTACCTTTGTTTGCAAACCTAGAAGAATGCATTAATGGAAGCGTGGTTATATAACAAGCAATTATTTAGGAAACAAACATTATAATATCATCAAAATCTAACTTATTTAAGTGCAATAGTGTGTTACATACCACAAAAATGTGTTAGTCGGTGCATCGTGAATTGTCCATGTAAGATCCCATGGAATTGAAATCTCTTTGACCTATTGGTCTATAGATGTTGTACATAGTGATGTTTTCCCATAACTTTAACAGCTCATTGACAAGAGGCTCAATATATACATTCATATCTTTCACTTGGTACTTACCTAAATGGTTAAAAATACACATAATTACTACACCTTGTATATATGAAATTGTGCAGTGAACAAGACAAATGAAATGTTAAACATTAAAAAAACAATATCGTTATAAAATATGCACACGGAACAATCATTGCCAACATTGTTTTCTCTCTTTATTGACATCCAAGGAGGAAGGTTATTATTTGCATAACAAAAGCAGGAGGCCACGAGGTAGATAGACTAAGCTCACCAAATGGTTACCATCAGCGCCAATGAAATCCCTAGCGTACAAGGTTCTTCTTTAAAAATTGGCCATATTTCTTAGATATTTTTATATAAAAAACCATCTGAGGGCATTGAAGAACATCATATTCACTTCTATTCTATGCATGGTAATCCATAAATTGTGTATGCTTCGAACATTTAAATAGTCGTTGGAGTGGAGATTAGGAGAATACTCTTGAGAACCTTGTGACACCTTTTGTTAGCGGTCGATTCATTATCTAGTGATTTGACATTGTGGGCAATTCGATTAGATGCATATTGTCCATAATATATTATGTGATCATTGGGGCATGCATCAATAACCTAATATTCCATTCCAATTACTTTTAGAATGTTTGATAATTCCTTGAGCGTAAGTGTGAGGTAGCTTATTTGGTGATGGTAAGAAGTATTCACCTATCAGCCTACAACAACAATATATACAAAAAAATCAATAATGAAAATTATATTAATCATTATAAATATTGCATCATAATTTGGACATCAATTGATATTGAAAATAAAATAACATAAAAGTTGAAAATTGCATAAAGCTATAAAATTATGTTGCTTACCATAGGATATATTGTCATACATGTATTGTTTGACAAACCATTTGATACCTTCAAGTTGACCAACAACATTCTGTTGAGAGAACACTTTTTGTGCCTTCATATAGGGATTCGATGGCATTTTGAAGGATAGGTTTATCAAAATATATTCATCATCATTGTCCTCATCCTTTTCATCATTATCATCCTGCCAGTTGTCCTCCTCCATGTTAGACATCATCATCCATTGGAGCATTATAAATGGCTTGGATCAATCTATTTGTCCCATCATCATCAAGTGTATTATTAATATCATCATTTCCATAGGAATAGCATGATCACCATTATCCACACGATTAAGTTCAACTTATTCTTCAGTATTATCCCTATGAAAACGTCTCCTGCTAGATGACATCACATTCTTAGGATGATTTTTCTTTAATAAAACAATGGAAGCAATAAATCTGAGTTAGAGTATATCAAAAATATTATTTTTGAAAGATAAATTAAAAAAAAACAATTAATGTATAATACCCTTAAAGATCTATAATAACCAATTAATTACCATGGGACGATATTCATTCCCCCTTCAAGCGTGCATTCTCCCTACAATGTTTTTCAACTATTATTAAAGGTAATTCTTTCATTAAAACCCTTGCATTCACAACAAAGGCAATAACATTTACCATCACCATGAATCACCATGTGCGGCTTTATAACAAGCTCTCTTTTATAGAATGCAGGGGTTGACATTGTAATTACCTATTATAACAAATCCATTGAAACATTATAAGTACAATATAAAAATCTATTCAAATAATTTTGGTATATATTTAGATATTTGTAATGAAAATTATATAGCATGTTTAGAAAAAATAAGGGACAAATCATGAATCCTAAAAGCATGAAATATTAATAACAGGAGGTGGATCATCCCTAACCCTTATTTCCATAGTGGTTATCCCTCATAACCCTATATGTAAATACTAACACCTAATGCATATAACTTCTATCACCTATAGACCCTTAAATTATTAACCCTAATATAACCTTAACTCCATAGAAACTCTAACCCTTATGACAATTAATCCATAACCCCTAAAACTTATCGTGTATTCTAAACATTCAACTTTTTGGAGTTTTATGGGCATATTTTCTGATCAATTTTGATTGAAATTCGACCAAAATTTGTTGGAACTCCATATTTGATTGATTGACTCTATATAATTAGAGTGCCCTAAAGGTTTTCATGGTGTTGAATCTGTTTATGCATTCAAAATGCAATTTAAACAATAAAATGGGATTTCACCAAGATCTTTTTCACCGGATTTTGGTGAAAAGTTCAAAAAGTTGAATGTTTGAACAATACCCAAAGAGCATATAGATTTTATAACCCTTAATTTTTAAGACTTATAACCCATAACACCTAATACACATAAATTTAACCCATTTAGGACATGATTCTTAACCTCTATAATCCCTATTCCATAACATTATAACCGATAAGCAATATAATATGTCAAGATATCTAACCTATAACATCTAATCCATTTAACTTTCTCACCCTCAATATTCAAGTATAACCCTTAAAATAAACATTATAACCATCAATGATATTGATAAATCCTAAGCCTTATCATCAATTAATCCCTTTGGACCCTATTTCCCTAAATCCTTGTAACCTTAGGTACAAAAACCTTAACACTTATAACCCGTATATATATATATATTCCATAACACCTATAATTTATAACCTCTATCTTTTGTAGTCCATATATAGAGAACCTAAGATTTGTAATGTTTAATTTCTTACACATATAAGCGTTAACACCTAAATATTATATTATATCATCCTATTCTCTATAAACCATATTACAACACATAGCTGATAACCTTCTTCATATATACCTTATAATTCAAAACCCCCTATAACCCCTTACCCAAAACATTTATCAACCCTAGGTCTTAACACATATAAATCATATATCCTCTTTAATATGACAACTTATATAATTAACACATCTTTGTTAATTCTATAAGTTGTCATCTCTAATTCATAATACATGAACTTATAAACCATAAACCTTATAGCCATTGTAACCCTTAAACTTTACTAAACCTAACGTTGATCCCTTCCAAGCCATAACAAATGGCTCTTATAACCTTTAATCCTTATAGCTCATAACTCCTAACACTTAAAACCCTAACCCTTTAACCCTTACGATACTACCCTATTTGTAAACCACTAAATCCATATAATCCATATTAGTAAAACACTAACCCCTTACTGCCATGACATCTAAACCCTCACCCATATAACCCATTACACACATATCACTAATTATTAACAACTATAGCCCCTATAAGTCCAAACATGTATGCTCTTTAAGTCCTTTAACTAATATCACCCCTAACTTCCTAACCATAACTCATGTAAGAACTTAACCATTAATATCTACCCATTATAATATTTATAACCCTGTAACCTCATCTAGTTTATAATTCTTTTAACTTTTAATAGTTATAACCCACTATTTCCAAATACCTATAACGTCTTCATCACTTAAATACTAAAACCCTAGCATATGTAACCCCTAAGAATTATCCCCTATAAGCCCTAAATATTTGTATGTATTACCATTAACACTTAACACATATGTCTTTTATCCATAATTAGCACCTATAACCTCTTCCTCTAAACCCTTATAAGGAGTGAAATAAACCATAAAATAGTTCAATAGCACCAAATTACTAAATCACAAGAAAAATTTTAAGTACTGAGCTTCAAAATCTCAGCTATGTAGAGTCCGATCAATTCAATGTTTCTCTTCTTGAAAGGGAATTGAAATCAAGATTTCATAAAAACCATAACACCATTGCATTAGAACACCTGAATGATTTTATGGCTGTAGAAAATGATTGTAAGTAACTATATAGAAAATTTGTCATAATTGGGATATATATATGATTGATTTGCCTTAAATGACCATTTGATTCCCACACGTGCCCTTGTTGGTCGATAGAGTGACTAAATGGTGGTTAGTAAGCTAGGCAGCCAAGTTAGATCATTAAAATGACCAACACCGGAATGTTGGTATGGAAACCAACATTTGGACCAAAAAAGGTATGTTTAATTACGAAAAATGCAAAAAAATCGACTAAAATTCTTGAGTGTGTGCCAATGTAGTAGTGGGACACATCCCGCAGGGCCTATGTGAGTCATCTTTGAGACAACAATAGCCTCTGCAGGATCATGCTAAGTAAATTCGATCACTAATAGTCATCTTGGTGTTGAGTCTCCAACCTCTACAAGTCATGTTGGAGTCCTGTCACCAACCTCTGTTAGACACCTTGGAGACATGTTTCCAGCCTCTGCTAGTTATGCTGGAAAGAAACTTCTTGTGTGGAGGTCATGTTGGGAGAAAAATATATCGATCCTTTGCTAGTCATGTTGGTGATTTGTCAACAACCTCTGTGATTCATTTTGAAGAAAAGAAACCAACTATTGTAAGTCATGCTAGGGCATGAGTCTCGTCCTCCTATTCCATGTGGAAAAATGTCACCAACCTCACCAAGTCATGTTGAGATGAGCGCTAGCCTTTTACCAAGTCATGTTGGGAGCATCATAGAAGTAGTTGCAAGTCGTGTTGGGGGCATTGATACAGTTGAGAATCCTAGTGTATAGGACATAATCATCTTAAGCCCAAGTTTCCTTGTAATGTTTGCAAAGGAGATCACCTTACTCATTTGTGCCTAGCTGTTTCTCCATGTGGTACAAAGAACATGAGATCCTTATGCGAAGGCCCTTCTAGTTTTGTGTCATCTTTGGTTTCCAAATAGTCTAATTAATCATTGGTTGATGAAGTGATTGTACCGATCCCATATTCAGCCAATACTAGTCTCGTTTTGGGGGGTGATGCATCTCTTGACCATATTGTCTTATCCTCTTCAACCAAAGATTGAGGAAGTGGTCATGCCAATACAATTTCGTTCGATCCCACTCTTCTCTCAGATAGTGATGAGTTTAAGGAGGTGATCTCACCGATATAATCTTCAACTGATCCCACTGTTGTTTTGGAGGGTGATGTGTCTTTCAACTATGTCTTTAACATTTATAGTTTAGTACCTTCTAAACAAGAGGGAAATTCACTCTCTTTGAGTATGCTCCCCTTCAGAGTATTAGGATAGTTTCATTTATTGGAATGATCTTAATAGAGCCTCACTTCCTTCTTACGCACCCTATCAGGATAATGATTCTGTTAAACCTAAAAGTTTGAAAGGATTTTGTCGATGTATTGTAGATGAAGGTTCCTCTACAAGTATTTATCCTCCTTGACTTAGCAAGCTGGGGTTCTCCCAAGATTGCGTCAACTAACAATGATCTACTGGATTTGAACATAAGACCTAGTGTGAATGTAGGATTCTTCCTTAGTTTCCTATCACCTTAAGTGGAAATAATATTCTAATCGACCTGTTAGTAGTGCCAGGTCCTTTAGACTTCAATATTCTTCTTGGGATTGCCTTTAGACTTCAATATTCTTCTTGGGATTGATTATGTTTATGCTATGAAGGATGTGGTGTCTATGCTCTTTGATGTGATGCATTTCCCTCACAATGGAAGTATTGTCACTGTTGATCAAATTTCATTTGATAATCACCATCCTAGTTTGATTTCAACTTAGGTTTCCCCTTTGTGTGTTCCTAGTGTTTGAGTAGGCTCTTCCCCGCCACATGAGAATTATTTGGTATCTTATGCTTGGTGTTTAGTTGCTCTTGATATGGGATATTTACAGTCATGTTTTCCCTCTTGATACGAGGTCTTGACAATTGATCAGGTGTTTTATCCAATGGGGGGATGGGAGTCCTTGCTTCCCCCTATTATCCCAAGTAATCTAGCATTTTCTCTTGAGTCTAATCTTGCTTTTTGTAAGACCTTGAGCCCTGGTATTTGTGAGTTGTCAAGCCCTAGTTTCATGGATGTTGAGTTGCCTGAAGATGAGGCCATCCTTGAAGCTATGATTATGGATCCTTGATATCTTCCTGAATTGGAATCTTTACCGATTGGTTACCAATGAAACCCTTGTCCCGAGCCTAGACAATGGGCTCTACCTGGAACACTACGATGCATAATCCATAAGGCTATCCGTTGCTATGTACATATTGTACTTTTAAGGTTTCTTGTTTTCAAGTTCCGTATCCCATAATACTTGTTTTTATCAGAGGTTTCTATATTGGACTTAATAATGTTTGTGTGTGTGTTTTTGGTCTTATATACAAGACTTTGAAGACATAGTTCTTTGGTACCTTTTCTTCCATGTCAATCTGTTCTGACAGGTAATGTCTCAAAACTGAAATATAGGTTAGATTTTCCCCTCCATGCATTTTTGCATTACCCATTTCTTGTTTCATTTTGCCTTAGGATCGACCCCACTAAGTTGCGACACAAAACCTTCTCTGTTGTTTATAAGTGTTGTAATTCATGTGGTAGAGCCTACCGTTCATGAGTGCCCTGGTTAGAACCTTGTTCGCAGTTTGGCGCCTATGCTGAAATACTTTCATAGGCTCAGGAGTCGTGTTTAGTCCCACCACGACTTTGCGTTGAAGCTACATATATTCTTCTCAATATTTTTCTGGCCATTACCTATAAGACTCCCTCTAACATATGCTACTACTTATGTCAACACCTCTTCATATTCTTTAGTAGGTATTGTGTTTCTTACTGGTATGTAGGGTAGGGTCATCTCTACCCATATAATGCATTTATTTGTATCACTCTCATCTCTTCCATAGGGTCAACCCTATCCATTCACGACATCATACCTTCAAGCTGCTTTAAAGGTGTCGTTTATGAATGGTAGAGATTACCTCTTCATGGGTGTCCTAGTTAATGCCTCATTGAAATTTTTGATACCCATGCTGCAGTATTGTCTGTAGGCTTGGAAGCCCTGCGTAGTCCTGCCATGTCTTTGCTTTCTAACCTACCCACTGGGATTCCAATTTTTTTTTGAGTTTTAATTGCATTGCATATTAAATGCTCACGCTTCTAGGCCTAATGCCAACTTCAACTTGCCATTGTTGAACCATTTTCTTATCCATTGCTACCAGTTGCTAGCCTTGAAATTTATTCCTTTGCGACTCTACACCTTAACCATGGAGGAAACACCCCCTAAGTGTCCTTGTCTTGGACATGCTTCCTTTCATTGAGCATAGGTATGTTCCTTTCACTTTGGAACTAGTTTTCTTGCCCGCCATACTCATTTCCTCCACCGTGTGATATCATTCTTTCATTCTTTTTTCAGTATTTAATAACATGAAAAAGACAAAAAAATAAAAAAAATAAAAAGAAGGGGGGGGGGATGTCTATCTCTTTTATTGGAAACAATGTTGTCGCCCTTGAACAACGCACAATATTTGAGTCATTGTCTCAATATTTTGGGTTTATTATGGATTTAGGAGACTTTGTCTTGTTATTGAGCATAATATACTCCAGTTGGTTATTCTTCCAGTCATATGGAGCATTTGTTGATGCTTCTCGTATCACAAATGTATCCCAGTTTATAATCCATGCTTCCTAGGTCACATAATGCGTCATGATTTTGTTCAAGGGAAGTTTAAGCCCGAGTCAACCATTCTGCAAAAAGCCTCTGACCTTTCAAGTCAACCTTCCTGTGTTTTTCAAGTACGTCTCAATATCACAAGTATATTTCTCCTTCACTTGTTCTAGTATAGAAGGTCCCCATTGAATTCTTGTTGGAGGGTCTGCTCTTATCGACTCTAACACATTTCTATGAGAGTATGACCTAGAGTTGCACCCTGGGCCTATTTCTATCATTGATATGTGACCTTGTGGTCAACAGATGACAAACCATTATTGGTCGTTGATTGAGCGGTTTCCCTTGTGTTCGACGTCAACAAAAATCATCACACATAGGGATTCGTGTAGTACCTTGGTTTCCATTTGACCCCATTGGTGGATTCCTCGTCTTTGTTAGTAGTATTTATCATTGTATACTATTTAAAGAGTCTCTTCCATGTGCTATTCCATTTGGTGCATGCTGAAGTTGTACCTTGGTGTTGTCCTTACAATATGTTTGTCCGAGTGCTTCCAAATCTTTGGCCTTCTGCTGCCCCTCGTGCTAGATGATGGAGGATGCCTTAATTCCTTCCTTCCAATAGATCTCTTCCTATCAAATTCAACACATATTTCTCTAGGACAGGGATCTAGAGTTATTTGTGGAACCTTGGGGCTTGTATCCATCAATGGTAAGTTCCCTCACTATTGAGAATGGGAATACATCAATGTCCTCTGATTGATAGATTCTATTAGGTGTTCGACAATGGATAATTTATTCACACTTGTTACATTGTACCATGGTATCTTGACACCCATTATTATCAATGGTGGCTCATCTCGCATTTGTTAATGGTATACATCAATGATCGATAATCAAACTTGATCTCTGCTGAGGGTTTTTGTTCTTAGATTAGTTGTTTGAGAACTTTCATTGGATATAATTCAATGCATCCTTGCCTCTCAGAGTTATAATATATTTCGACCATCAGTTTCCCTTATGACCTCACACATTAGGGGGCATCTGTTATACCACAAATTGCCACATCAATTGTATTTGTGAGATGGCCTAACCCTTTTCCCTAGCTTGAAAACTTAAATCCCATACTCCATGAAAATAATCTAAAAAAAAACATTTTTATTGCCAACTAGGGGTCACTTGTGTGAAAACTGTGGATGTCCGCACCTTGCTAGTTTACAACTTGCGGATGCCCTAAAAAAATATAAAAAAATAAAATATTCCACATTTTCGGGTGGGTTTTTTCAATTGGACTCATTTCCAAACTCCCCTTGTCCTGTAAACAACATAATTAAACCACCTCAACCCCTTAAGGATGGTATAAAGGCACCTTTGAGGGCATGTATGTAGAGGACAACCTAGGTGCAATATTATGCTGACGAATTTTCAATCTTCCCTATTTTCCTTGATCCTATGAGTAGCATCCCCCCAATCTAAAACTTGTTTTCCAGTACTCCTTCTTCTCTCTTATATGACCATAGGGTGTGTTCATATCCCTTTTTGGTCATCCAAGGAAGGGCCATCTTGCTAAGTTGATGCTTGAAGGACCAGTGGAGGAACCTGGGTAGTTGGCTTCAAGGCAGTGCCGACGCTTAGAGTCAGGTTGTAACCACCTACTCATACTATTTTCAATAAAAGAGTTATCTTTCTCTCCATACATCTGTAAATTGATTCAATCTATTGATATATGTTAGTTTGATTCATATACTTGAATTTTTGCACATTATATGTATGATTTGAGTTCACAACTACCTTGTTGTAGCATAGACTTGGTCTCCTTTTGCAGGTTGATACCAGTAGAGATCAAGATCAAAATCAAAGGCGGAGAGCTAGGATCAGAGTTAGACATATGATACAAGTTATGAGGCCTCTCTCTCTCTCCCTGTCTCCCTCTCTCTCTCCCTTCCGCTCCTCAAGGTAGTTATTTTCTTATAACATTGTTGTGTGTGAGGGTAGGTTCTGTGTTTTACACATGGTCTCACTCTGTTGTGACATGACCCAAGGTCATTCCCATAAAAATTGTGAATTTATATAAATCACCATGGATGGTGTGTAAAATATTATCATACACATCGTTAAACACTAAGCACTGTGCACCAAAAAGCTGCATTTCTAGTGGATCTGTCTAAGAAGAGACATTGTTTTCACATAATAAACCTACTGGTGCATTCTAACAACTTGAATGCACTGGTGCCCCTTACCTAACACAACACCTCGTGACTGGTGAATTATTGAATATTATACACTGCTAGATGAGGCACCACAAAATCGGTGCATTCTATGGAATAATTGCATCGATGAACCACATAGCACAGTATATGTAAAACTTATGATACCCGTGCATTTAGTGATCAACATAGCACCACTAGAAATACACATCAGGGCTCCAAGAAACATGGTGCACCAAACTTAACGATGCAATGTATGGAATAACACACATTAGGGCGTTTAGTTACTAATGTTGCACTAGTGTGCCATACAACATGAAGCACCATCAAAATTGCGAGCATGGATCATATAACTCACTGTTGCCCCTTATAATGCATATCCGTGCGTTTAATGACAAATGTAGCACCAATGCACCAAATAACATAGACCATCAGTATGGTGCTTATGTTTTGATAAAGAGCACAGTGCATGGTGCATATTTGTTATTAAAGGCACACTAATTACTTTACCACATTTTTTTACAAACAAAAAATAATTTTAATTTTTGAAAAATACAAAATTGTTATGTTAGCACATAGAATTGTACGGGTAAAAAATAATCACTTTGGTTTTGTTTTTGAGTCAGAGGGTTTAATTCATAGGTTTTGAGTCTTCTTTTTGTGGTTATGTCATAACTTAGATTTTGATTTAAATAAGTGAAGTTTGGTTCAGCCTTGGTTTAGAGTCTTTAGGTCTTGTAGTTAGTCATCATGACAAAGTAAATAGGTCCCTATGAGTCACACCTTTGATCCTTAAATCATTACCTTGAAATGTCACACCTCCAAGTTGTACACATGTTTCTCCTTGTCACCATCCATCCGTTTAAATGTCAAGTCAAAATCGGGTGTATTTGCTTCCAACTCACTAGGAGAGTTCGCATCGTACTCATAAGTACCTCATTCATTCAATTGTCATCATTGTAGTTAAAGAATCGTGTCAAAGGAGATTTCATTGTTTTTGGAGACTTAATTTAACCAGTGTTATAGGGATTATGTCATAATATCTTCTAACAATCTCCTCGAAGTGTGCAATTCGTGTTTGAATTTGGCATTGCGAACTGGCGCTGTGAACAGGGCACTGTGAACTGGATGAAGAGGACCATTGGAGCTTGGATAACTTTCAAATGTATCAATTTAAATTCACAGAAATAAATGTCAAACCCAAGTTTACCAGGTACTCCTCAAGGGTCTCCACATGGTTTAAAGGTTGAGAGAAGGTTTTATGCTGGTTTATCTACTGGCACTATGAACTGTCAAACTCTTTTGCTGCCAGTCTTCAAACCCACCTCCATGGTGTTTTGAACCTTGCCCACCAGTCCAGGTTGATTTCTTGACCTCATACATGTTTTCCACTGCTAAGAAACCACCTGTCCCACTGAATTTACCCCAGTGCTCCAAACTAGTTACTCTGGTGCTGCGAACTAGGCACTACCAACAAGGCATCGTGAACCCCCTGTTCTAGAACTGCTGAAACCCTCATCTTATGCATCCTATGAAATTCAGCCTTAAATGAGTGAATTTTACCCCTATCAAACTTGAAATGTATGGTTGATCATCTATTGAACTAGGCTTAAAGTTGCACACATTATCAATGCTTCTAACTGATATTTATACTGATGAAAAACCCAGTTTTAGAAGAGAATTTACATTTCTCTCCCTTTTATTATAACTCTCAGTTGCTGTTCCTTATTCCTCCCGTTGGAAGAGTGTCTAGTATCATACCTCAATGTGTATAGAGTGAGGTGTATAAATCTTTGTATAAGATCAACCTTTTGAAAACAATTATGTCATCAAAACCCTAATTTTCTGTATTCCCTGTTTTCACACATCTAGTTGTCATTAAAACTTACGGGAAAGCATTTTTCTAGCAAAATTAGGAATAGTCAATGACACAAGAGGACTCACAAGGGAGGGGAGATTGTAAGGACAAATCCTTATGATATGTATCTCCTTAACTCTGAACCTTTGTTCAGGGAAGCATTTCAGAGAGTAGGTTGCATTAATTTATGTCAAAAGATGCAGAGGGAGAATCCAGAGGTGGCTAGAGAGTTTGCACTCAACTTTAATGGGACTAAAACCAAAGTGGGAATGCTAGAGTTTGAAGTTTCAGAACACTCAATCTCTGTTGCAACAGAGATACCCAATAGTGGAGAGAAGTGGTTCAAAGATATGACATTAACTTCTTCCTTCTCAAAGGAATTCCTTAAGCCAGAGTATAAGGAGGACAACTTGTCCAAAGGGTTACTTAGAAGCCACATGCTTGAAGGTTTTGATAAGATGCTAAAGGTTATCCATAGATAATTCACATGTGAGGGGAGGTTCAACATGGTGTACCAATACCACATCAGGTTGTTGTTACACTTCACAGGGAAGGAATCCATGAACCTTCCATTTTATCATTTTAGAAGCATTGGTAAGATGTCCGACAGAGTTCAAGCCAAGTTAGAGCGAGTAGAAACTAGTGTCTTTCATTGTGGCCTTATTAAGATGTTAGTAATGGAGGAGTTGAGAAAGAAAAACACTGATTGGGAAACATTCCTCACCTCATCATAGTTTCATTTAGACGTTTCCCCCATTCCATAGTCCAAGATACAAAGTCCTACTCCTTTTGAAAGGACTATACATTTAGATGCTAGCAAGAAGAAAAGGGTGACAATAGCTGATAAGGCTGTCATAACTACAAATGAAGCAGAAGAAGGGGGTTCTTCACAACCTTCAGATAGAGAAGCTTCACCCATGTCAGATCCTATTCCTATGGAGGTTCCTTCAAGAAAACCAACATGCTTGAGAGGAAGAAAGCTTGTTTTTCCCTCACCCATTGCTGCATACAAAGTTAAGCCTAAGAGGCCTTTTACTAGAGCAATTTCCAAGCAAAATGTCCCTGTGAAGGATGATGCAACAAAGACCTCATCCCAATAGGAAGGAAAATCTAAATATTTTGAGCAGCCTATTGAAATTGTTGATATCACTACTCCTCAACATGAAAGAAATCCCACCTTTAAGAGGCTCAAAAGGCATCTCAAGGAAGCAAGAGCTGAAGATGATAAATTGAAGAAGGAAGTCTTGGATTATAGGAAGAAGCTTAAAGCAATTATGGGAATGTACCATGAGAACTGGACATGCTGGCCAAGGTTGCTACCAGGAGAAGCTCCAGAATGAAAAAAAATGAAGATATTGAGCCTCCATAATCAACATCAATTTTGGTCAAATTTCTTGTTTCATGCATTTTACAACATTTTTGGTGATGACTATGTTTTGTAAACCATGATTAGCAGTTTTGGTGCTTTCCTCTAGTCATGTATTGAGACTATTAGGTTGTTACAACATATTTGGACACCTGATATAGTTTTGGGATGTTAAAGACTTTGGTAAAATAGAATAGGCCACTATAGGAAAGTTCGTAGCGCTTTGCGCTGGGAACTGGCTGTTTCAAGATAGTTTGCAACGCAGTGCCGTGAACTCAGTTTTTGGAGATTTTGGGGGAAAATAGAGCTACCAGATATCAATATGGATGTGTACCAGATTTCTAAAGTTCAATTGCGATATGGGAGACCACCTTCCCAAAGAAAATGCACTCAAATGGATACATCACCAACCATTAAAAAGATGTTGAAAATGTTGCCAACATCATCCTAGAAAGTAACATTTTGTTTCTTTTCTGTTGTACACTTGTTTCCAGGCTCCCCTTAGGCACAAGGATTCTATGAGGAAATTGTAAAGCTATCAATGATAGTTTAGGATATAAAAATAACATTGTAATACCAAGGAGATGTTCGAATGGTGTAACAAAGGACTCCTATTTTTGACATTGTCTATGTAACATAGAGTATCTCTTAATGTATAGACCAGATATAAGACACTTTGAATAATAGAAATCAATCTTGTTTCTTTATCATATTCTTTGCTATCTTACTTTGATTATAGTCTGTTGAATGATTCATCTAGCTGGTTTCATCTTTGTTGCAATAAAGGATCTATTGTGATATTGTTTGCAAATGTATCAGAGTTTTTCTCTTTGATTTTAAGAGGTTCTTATTTCAGAGAGTTTTCTTCATATGTAAGTTAGTGTTACCTGATGTAGAGGATATGCATATTACACATTTCTTGTCAAGTATTCCACCTACTCACTTTATCTCTTAAAACCTGATTTGAAGTTATTTGAGGCCTTATTTGATGGTGTATATTGCATGGAATTATCTGTGAGTGACATCCTTTACTGAGTTATACATCCATTCACCACCTTTATAAACATTTATCCTTCACATTCTGATGGGTACTGGGCTTNACCTGATTTGAAGTTATTTGAGGCCTTATTTGATGGTGTATATTGCATGGAATTATCTGTGAGTGACATCCTTTACTGAGTTATACATCCATTCACCACCTTTATAAACATTTATCCTTCACATTCTGATGGGTACTGGGCTTGCACTTATAACAGTCTAAGTGTGACTTCTAGTGCTAACACGTTATATATGTGTGTGTTTTAAAATTTCATTTTTCTTTTATCTAAATAGCCTAAAAATAATTTCATATGAATTAGAGATGATGACGATGAGCGTAGGATAAAGAGAAACAATAGCGGGTCAACACGTATAAATTTGTATATGAGTGGGAGTCCAAAGAGAGGGAGAGGGAGACAATCCCTCACCCTATTGCACCAAAAAATCGTTTACTTTTGAGGGATGTTGACCTACTCAAGTTTTATGAGGAGGCTACATTGCTTAGGGGGAAATCTTCATTTTTATAGCAATTGATATGTCACTAGGATCATGATCAATATGCATTTAGGATCGATCCCAATCTGTGGTATCATCCCACAAAGGAAGATATTTATTTTATCATTGGGTTGTCTAAGAAGGGGGAGGCTTGGCCCCAATTCCCCGATTTACCGCCCAACATTGTAGGAGAGAGCTAGCTAGCATATGTGCAAAGATATGTTAGTCCATACATTGTATGCGCTTTAGAAGTCTAGGTTGCTGGTGGATAGTTGCATATACATTCATTTGGTGTAGTGGAGGTTAAGTGCCTATCCCTTATTGTCATAACACTAGCACACTTTACCTCTAATGGGTAGGGAATTGGTTTCTCATTGATGTACTATGTAGATAGTTTAGTTCAAAAGTCCTGACTGATCAGGTGGTTGAAGATGTTTTTGTGCCAATTTTTTTCACATTAGATTGTTGTTCCATTTTTTTTGGTGGGAGTTTATTCTTCCCTTTGCATCAAAGTTGTTTACATTATTTTTTGAGAGGTTTAAGGTCACTCGACCAAAAATACCCCACTTCCCTCCTAGGCCTATGACCAAGGCACATGTGCATATGTGGGGGCAGATGTGTCCCAAGAGGGGCCAAGCAAAATGGTGATGTACTTTGATTAGTAGAGAGATATGTGATTTTTTGGCTAGAGAAGACAATCCTATCCTCAATATTGTACAATACCCATACACGAGAATGGATTAGAAAGGATATCCAAACATCCTATTTACTACAAACGAGCCACCATATGACAAAGGTAATATTATCATTATTTTTTATTGATCTAGTTGCATATTGTTTTGTCTTATTTAATGCAAATGTAATTTATTATAACATTTTGTTTCAATTATCTTATTATTATTGTTTATTGTTTTGCAGATATTGGCACATACGTTGGGGATGAGCCTCCCCAACATGATGAGGAGATGGATGAGTTAGTTGAGAAACATATTTTAATACATAGACCTGACATGCCATGTAGGATGGATTGCATAGTCCGAACCGAGGTGGTGGATCACATATGTGGTTTTCTTATCATGGAGGGAGTGACACCCATAAATGTTAGATATATCTTACGGGTACAAGACCTATCTCTGATATGGTCGAACCTTCCTCATGACATGACATCACTCATGCATCATGTTGTCAGTGTTTTCAACCTCATATAGACATTGAGGGATGTTTCTCATTCCAATACATTTGGCTCATCTTCTGAGGATGATTCTCATGATCCTCCATCGCATGATCCTCCACCAACTGATCCTCAACTAGACCGACGGATATCCCCTCCACCACCTATTCCTCCTCCTCATCCACATGTGTCACCAACTACACCATATACTAATCCTCCTCCTCCTCCTCCTCTAGATGATCTCAGTAGATGTGGAAGTGACAGATCTATGACTCTCCCCACTCTCAAGATTTTGGCATCATATTTTATTCAACAAAAAATTCATATGTTCTTATTATCAGACCTTGCCAAACTCTGCCCTTCCAACTTGCTTGTCAACTTAGTGCTCACCAAATCTACGGTCCCAATCTCATTGGCCTATCCTTTCGATAGATTGATGGCTCTCATCAACTCAAAATATTTCCCATCGAAAGTTTACTATGGTCTCATTCTCTAGCTTATCCTAAAGGATTCACCTTTTGATAGAATTCCTCTGAAGCTTGGATCTCCAACAAATGGTTGAGATCAAATATTTTTTCCATATTGACGACTGACATTTATTAGGGTTTAAACAAGAATTTTCAACTAGGCTTAAGGATTATTTATGGACCTATCAGATTTATAGTCTGCCCCGACACCTTCCTACATGGGTTTGAATCTACTCCCCCAAACTTTCAACCCACCTCCCCAACAAGAAAGAAACATTTTACCAAGACCCCTAAATGAAGATTTTAATATCTTGCAAACTTTCCATTCAAGGGATAGGGAAAATACAAGGTTATCAACCTACACTAGCCTCCCATGCACAATTATCATAGTTACTTCATTAATATTTTAAGATGAGATTCTGTTACTCCAATTTAAATTTAGATTTAACATTCATTGATCATAGTCATACTATTAATAAGGACATAATACAATTTACAACCATTGATAAACATTCAATAGACATATCAAGAAAACACTTATCTTTTCAGTGATATTCTCAACCAACCAAATGACTGAGGGTGACATCCTTTCCAACCAATGGTAGGATTTGGTGCACTTTCATATTTCTATAACAAACCACCGCCGTGCTAGGCCATGATACCACTAGGGGACTCTCACATGTTTTATAATAGGGTAAGGAATGGATAAGGAAGGTTACTCTCCTTCCCTCCATTGTCAACAACAAAAAANTTTGGTGCACTTTCATATTTCTATAACAAACCACCGCCGTGCTAGGCCATGATACCACTAGGGGACTCTCACATGTTTTATAATAGGGTAAGGAATGGATAAGGAAGGTTACTCTCCTTCCCTCCATTGTCAACAACAAAAAAATCCTGCTTCCCATTGAGATTAAGAACTCCATGAGCTTACCGGGATATTTCTTAGCTGTAATTCCTCTCCACAAGGGAGTCCCTTCTCTGCTACATAGTCCCTCGACGACCTCCCCTTAGTATTGCTGGTTTTTTTCTAGCAAGCATCAACTCACAATCCTTTAGACTCTAATCTGGATATGGGTATTCTCTGTTCTCTCTATTTCTCAGGTATGTATACGTGAGATCAGTCTGCTCATTTTCATTATCACCTATTTGTGAGTCTAACTACCCATCTATGGGCATGGATGTTCTTTGTCTCTCCACATATTGTGTGTCACATGTGTCCTCCTATGTCTGCACCTCTTCCTCCTCATTCATTTTCCTCCACTGGAACATTCTCTTTGTCCCTCATGATCCCCACATGCTTTTTTCAGAAGCAAACTCCCAAGGGTAAAGCCCCCAAATCAAAGGGGAAACTCTACGTACTTCTGGCTGGAACTATAGTTGACCCTTCACTCTTTCGAGTACAATTCTGAAGGCAGTTATAACTGCCCCAACTACCCATTCTAAATTCCATTAATGGGTTCCTTGTGATAAGGGAGAACAAGGTACTTTGGACAAGTCATGCATTCAAGGTTCTACAAGTGTGAGTTGGGTTTTCTGGGAAAGCTTCCTATTTTCTTCATTAAAACTTCCTAGATCCCCCCTCACTATCTCCCACTCGTGGTATCATGGCCAATACAATAAGGCTTCCCTTTTAGTTAGTTGATTGGTGTTTTTATTATCATAAACACAATTACAATATTAATCAATTATAATGCATGAAGTCTTAGACATATTTACATATTTGGGGAAAATGGAGTGTTACATTCCCTCCCTCCTTAAGGAAACACCGTCCTTGGTGTTTTTAACACCACATAGACAAATTTATATTGAAAACAAAAATGGGTATGCCACCCTCATGGCATCTTCTAGTTCCCATGTGGCCTCATCTGCTCCAAAGTGATTCCATTACAGTTTGACCTACATGACAACCTGGTTTTGAAGCAGTATCTCTTTCCTGTCTAGGATGCATTAAGTCTCGGGATGGAGTTCTCCCTCGAGTTCCACCTGTATCATAGTCTAATCAATAACATGATTAGAATCATGAATATACTTCTTTAATAAGGATACATGGTACACATTGTAAGATCTAATAATAGGTGGTAGGGAATGCTTGTATGCCATTTGTCCTACCCTTTTCAGGACTTCAAATGATCCAAAATAGAAGGGCGCTAACTTGGCACAAGTTCCCATTCTTAGGGAGATCCTTTTGGGTTTCATATTGATATACACATGATCTCCCACCTTAATTTCCTTATGAGTCCTTTTGCTATCTACATAGATTTTATATCTATCCTGGGATGCTTTTAAAATTTGCCTTATTCTGATCACTTCCTATTCCATTTCTCTCAATAGGTCTGGTCCAAGTGTGATCCTATCCACTAGATTGTACAAACTAATTGGAACTCTACATATTCCGCCATACAAATCCTTGAATGGGATCAACTTCAATGACTCTTGATAACCATTGTTGTAGGAAAATTCTACCAAGGGTAGATATTATTCCCACTATTTGGGCTGATGCATGACATGCATCCTTAATATATCTTCCAATACTCTATTTACCCTTTTAGTCTGTCCATCTATTTGAGGATGGTAGCCTGTGATGAATGTCGATTGCATTCCTAAGCCCACAAACAAACCTTTCCAGAAATTCGATTTGAATTTCACATCTCTATATGAAATAATACTCTTGGGAATACCATGCAACCTGAAAATGTATTTCATGAAAACATCGACAATGTCTATAGCTTTAAAAGTAGATTTTATTGGAATAAAGTGAACTTCCTTACTCAACTTATCCACCACTACCATGATTGCATCATGTTTCTTAACTGTACTTGGAAAACCTGGGATGCAATATATGGATATAGTTTCCTACTTCCATTCTAGAATTTTCAATAGTAACAATAGTCTGACATGGTTCTTACATTCAACTTTGACTTGTTGACACTCCAAGCACTTTGCAATATACTCTGCAATGTCCTGCTTCATTCCTTGCTAGTAATACAATTTCCTCACTACCATTATCATTTTCTGATAACTACGATAACCCACATAAGGTCTCCTATGAAACTCATCCATAATGAGGCGTTTCAACTCTGTTGAATCATGTACATACAACCTGTCGTTATACAGCAATAGCTCATTTACTGTAAGCTAGTATTCCTCATACTTCTTCATGTTTTGATCTTGCTGCAAACTTTCTTTTACCACATTGAAAAGCTTGTCCTCTTGCAAGAGAGTTCTGATTCTCTAATTAATGTTAGACTCACCTACATTTGCTGCTACTAGGTATACCATCAACATGCTTTGAGAGAGTGCATTTTCCACTTGTTTTTTCTTCCCTTTTATATGCTTGATCTTGAAATTAAGCTCACTGATTAGTGCCATCCACTTGGCGTATATAAAATTCAATTGTGGCTAATCAAATACATACTTTAGTCCACAATAATCTATCATCAAGACAAATATTCTCCTAAGTAGGTAATTCCTCCACATCTTTAATGCATGTACAATATCTGCAATCTCTAAGTTCATGGGTGACATATCGCTACTCATTCTCATTCAACTTCCTTGAGTCATAACACATCACTCCTTCTTGCATAAGGACTCCACCAAGTCCTTCTTTGCAAGCATAAGTACAGACTAAGAAATATTTCTCAGGGTCTGCAATCTTTAAAATAGGGGCATTGGTCAAGAGGTGTTTTAGCAACTGAAAGATGGCTTCACACTTTGCTGACCACAAATTTTTCATCCCTTTTCTTTTCAATGAGGTAATGGGATGACCGATCTTGGAAAATCCCTTAATAAACCTCCTACAGTATCCAACTAATCCCATAAATGATCTTTCTTCAGTTACATTCCAAGGGGATGGCCAATCCATGATTGCCTTGATCTTCTCGGGATTTACCACCACTCCCTCTTCTGAGATTGTGTGACCTAAATACTAAATTTACTTTTCAAAGAAGTCACACTTGCTATATTTGGCATATAGCTGGTGATATCTTAGCACCTGTAACAACAACCTAAGATGTTCCTTGTGCTCTTCCTTGGTCTTGGAATATACTAGGATGTTATCAATGAATACAAGAATGAACTTATCCAAATATTTGTTGAGAACACTATTCATTAAACACATAAAGGTGTCCGATGCATTGGTAAGCCCAAAAGGCACCACCAAAAACTCATAGTTTCCATATCTTGTCCCAAAATTTGTCTTCTGGATGTCTTCATCCTTTATCCTAACTTGGTGATATCGCGATCTTAGGTCAATTTTAGAAAATAATGTAGCTACTCTAAGATGATAAAAAAGATCATAAATCTCAGGAAATGGGTATTTGTTCTTGATGTTCATATTGTTCAACTATCGGTAGTCAATACAAAACCACAAGGTACCATCCTTTTTATTCACGAACAACATGGGTGACCCCCACAAGGATACACTTAGTATGATATACCCTTTATCCATGAATTCTTTTAATTTCACCTTTAACTCTACTAGCTCTGGTGTACTCATTTTGTAAGGTAATTTTGATGCTGGTACTACTGTTGGTACAAGATCTATTGAGAAATTGAGATATCTCTTAGGAGGAAGTCTAGGTACCTCCTTTGGAAATACATATTTAAATTCCCACAACACTGAGTGATCCTCAATCTTCAACTCCTTATTCTCTGCTACATTGAGCACTTGTATTGCATACAAGGGACACCCTCTTTGACTAAACTTCTTGATTTGAAGTGTCGATATTTGCCTTACTGATATAGGATTTTGAATGCCTGTCAACACCCTCATGTTTCCTTCATTGTATTCACATTCCAAGGTCTTGTTGTGGTAGTTCAATATTGCTTTATGGATGGCCAACCAGTCCATGACTATCAAAACATCACATGATCCTAAGGGTAGGATGTTTAAGACTGCTTGTGTATGCAATCCACTCATTTCAAATGGGCATGCCTCTATCATTTAGGTTACCTTTCTCTTAGTCCCTGTGGCTAACTGAACCAACCATGATTTTGCATGCTTCTTCCTCTGTAAAGCACATGTTTCAACAACTTGGGGTGAAACATAGCTAAGGTTAGAACGAGGTTCAATAAAAATAGAAATGGGTTGTTTAGAAATTATACATTCCAACTTCACTACAGAAGCTTGGTGGTTTTCTTATTGATTCTCAACAGCTGCATAAATTCTCGACACACTCTTGGCCACATCATTGATTGTAGTAGCCTCCTGGACATGGTAAACCCCTTTTCTGCCATATTGTCTATGAGGGAAATCTCTCAAAATATGTGCCTCTCCACAACCCCAACACTATAGAGGTCCTTTATTTTGATCCTCTACTTTCTCTCTTGTCTGATTTGCTGGCCTATTCCTGCTCTGAGATGGAAAGTTCTGCTGGTGCATACTTCTGTTCGGATGATCGAACTGATCACCTTTATTCAGATACTTATATTGGGATGGCTAAATCGATTCCTATGAAATCCAGGCTTATCCTTTCTCTTCAAATCCTTAAGAGGCTCCTGCCTATGCTTGGATTGGTCATAGAAGCACTTAGCCTTTCTACTAGTGTCTTCTAAAGTCTTAGGCTCATCAAACTCAATCCTATCTTGATAGGACTATGGTAATCGATTGAGGAAGTGTTGTATCCTATATTTCTCATGATTGAGGTAAGGAACACACCTCAACAACTCTAAAAACCTCTTGGAATAAGCATCCATTATAAGTTGCCTCAATTTGTGTTCATGAAAATCCAGCTTACTATCATAGTACTTCTATGATAAATATGTCTTCCTGAAATATATATTGAATTGCTTCTATGTCAAATTGATTTCCTTCAATCCCTTAACTTCCTTGAGGTCCTTCCACCATATGGAAGCTCCTCCATTCAGATTGAAAATGGTTTTCTTTGCCTTTGTATTTTCTGAGTAATTATGTACTCACAAATACTTCCTTAATCCCAATAGACAAGCCTCATATTCTTTTCCTTTCTTTATTTCTCCATCAAAGTTAGGGGGATTTGCCTTATTGAACTCTTCTATCAGAGAACTATGCCAATGCCTCTTTTTCTTCTCCATGGGAGCGCTTGACCTAGTGTCACTGCTAGACAATCCCTCTGTAGTGTTCTCTCCACTAGATGACTCTGTAGAACTATCTATACTAGCTCTTTTTCTCTTATCATCTTGATGCCTTTTTCCTGAAAGAAATCCTTCCCATATTACAATGAGATGGTCCATGCTTTGGGACATTCAAAGGGCTCTTTAATTTCTTTGATTGCTGCAGTCCTGCATTAATAATGGATAGACCCTATTGTAAATGATTTTGAATCTTAGATAAACTCTATAGTAATACTACATTTAACTATGCCTTCTCGTCCTGAGCTCTCATAAGCCTTTCATTATCCGCTTTCAGACTCCTCACTATGGCTACCAAATATAAAGGGGTTTCACTAGCCTTCCTGTCATCAGATTCTTCATCTCAGAAGTGTGAGGTGTCCTCCATACTACATTGCACCATTCACTTATGTTTTCCTTTTTAGTACGTCCTATGAGATGAAACAATGAAACACTATTAGCAATTACATTTCAAAATTATTGACATAAAATTCTTAGGCTTGTCAAACATCAGTTTTCTTTGACAACCTCGAACCATGACTCCATTCATGCTTATCAATCCTGCTCAAAAATGTGGATGGTACTGATTAACACAATTAAATCATTAAAAAATATAACATATACTTTCATCATGTAAAGTTATCTTAATCATTCATTCAACCTTGGTGACCCATTCAAGCCTAGAGTTTGAACACTGCTTTGATACCACTCTATGACACACTCGACCACCTAAACCTTGCTTAGGTAGGTGGGATGTCAAAATTTCTCTTCCACTAAGCTTTTGGTATTAGGTTTACATCCCCTATTCGACCTTCATAAGTGCACATGTATACTTCCTCTTCATCATCTACACTGCAATGCAGAGTTGTGTGTGATGTGGCAGTGACAAGTCCTTAGACTCACCACCCTCTCTCTCACAACAAATCCTATGGTAGAATGAAACCATATAGACGAGGGAATAATTCTCCATGATCGAATGATTCTAATAACTTGGCTCATCCAGATCAGTGGTAAGTGGTGAGTTGGGTTACCTTCCCATCAAGAAACAAGTTATAAAATCAACAATTCATCTCCTGATTTGACTTTTCTAACAACTTTCCTCCTGACAGATCCAACGATCATCGGGATGGAAAATCAATGGTATTGATTAAATTGGAACCTTAAAATTATGTGATGGCTAATGCTTTGCCTTCTCTTTGCTCAATAATTGGCCAATGGGGTCTATATAAAATTCTATGGCTGAGATCTTGTCAGGCTACCTCACCTATAGATCAATGGTCTCTGCCCACTTGGGCCACCTCCATCGGAAAGTCCCCACTCTACACAATCACATGAATTCTCAAACATTCTTTCTTGAATGAGAACTCCTTCGAGGGATCCAATGGTCATTAGACCATCCCATCCAACGATTAACATTCTATTGGATCTCACATCCACTCAATGGTTAACCTACGCTTCCTCTTAAATGAGATTCTATCTTTAGAATGGATCATTATCAGATCCAATGACTCACATCCCATCCTCTTTAGCATCGACAAATCTATGGCTCTCCCCACTCTTGGGATTTCAGAATTTGATTTTCCTCATTGGAAATTCCATCTGCTCCTCTTCCCATACCTTCCCGAACTATGCTCTTTTGACAAGCTTGTCGGCTCAATGGTTAATGGATCTACGGTCCTAATCTTGTCAATCTATCCTTCCCATAGATCGATGAATCTCATTAACTCAAAATATTTCCCATCGAAAGTTCACTCTGGTCTCTTACTCTGGGTTGTCCCAAAATCTTCACCTTCTGATAGACTTCCTCGAAATCCTAGATCTCCAATGAATGATTGATATCTACTCTCTCGACCATATTGGCGACTAACATTTCTCAAGGTTTAAACAAGGGTTTTCAATTGGGCTTAAGGATTATTTCTATACCTACCAGATCTACAGTCTTCCCTGGAACCTTCCTTCAGGGGTTTGACTCTACTCCCTCAGACTTTAGACCCACCTCCTTAGAAAGATAGAAACATTCTACTGATACCTCCAAATGAAGATTTTTATATCTTGCAAAATTTCCATTCAAGGGATAGGGAAAATACAAGGGTATCAACTTACACTGGTCTCCCGTGCACAATTATCATAGTTACTTGAGTAATCTTTTAAGAGGAGATTGTGTTACTCCATTTTAAACTTAGATTTAGCATTCATTCATCATATTGAGACTATTAATAAGGATAAAATACATTTTACAACCATTGATAAACATTCAATGGATATATCAGGAAAACACTTATCTATTTAGTGATATTCTCAACTAGCCAAATGCTTGAGGGTAAATGCATTTCCATCCAACCATAGTCTATGTTGCACTTTCATATTTCTACAAAAATCCATCCCCATGTCAGGCCATCATACCACCAAGGGACCCTCACATGTTGGATAACATGGTAAGGAATGGATCAAGAATATTACTCTTCTTCCCTCCACTGGAAATAATGGAAATTTCCTAGTTCCCATTGATCTTAGGAACTCCACGATCTTACTAGGCACCTTCCTAGCTGGATTTCCTCTGCACAAGGGAGTCCATTCTCTACTACATAGTCCCTTGGTGACCTCCCCTTACCAGTGTCAATTTCTTTCCAACAAGCACCAACCCACGGTCCTCTATAATCTAGTTTGGATATGGGTATTCTCTGTTCCAGGGAGACCATTCATGTCTTGGGAAAGCTTCCTATTTTCATAAAAAAAACTTCCTAGTTTCCCTCTATTGATCAAGTCTGTATATGTGAGCTCATTCTACTCATTTAGATTACCATCTGTTTATGAGTTTGAATGGATGTTTTATGTCTCTCCGTGTATTGTGTGTCACGTGTGTCCTCCAATGTCCATGCCTTCTTCCTCCTCATTCCTTTTCCTCTACTGGAACCTTCTCTCTGTTCCTATGTATCCCCATTTTCTTCTATCAGAAGAAAAATCCCAGAGGTCAAGCTCCTGAATCAAAGGGGTAACTCTGTGTACTTCTAGCTGAAACTGTATCCAAACCTTCACACTTCCGAGTACAATTATGAAGGAAATTATAAATTCTCCAACTACCTAATCTGAATTCCATTGATGGGTTCCTTGTGGTTAGGATGAACAAGGTACTTTGGAAAAGTTATTCATTCAAGATTCTACAAGTGTGAGTTGGGTTTTCTGGGCAAGCTTCCTATTATCTTCGTTAAAACTTCCCATCTTCCCCCTCACTAGCTCCCACTCGTGGTATCATGGCTAGTACTGCAAGGCTTCCCTCTTGGTCAACTAATTGGTGTTTTTATTATCATAAACACAATTACAATATTCAACAATTATAATGCATGAAGTCTTAAAAACAATTATAGATTTGGGGAAAACGAGGTGTTACATAACTACAACAAGAATATGAACAATATTATTTACATAAAATGGGCTTCATACTTCTTGAAGTGGTCCCTCCTTCAAAAAAACCCAACAATCACAAAACACTCAACTACAACACTTAAGCAAATAACTCATAAAAACAAGAGGTAAGTCGAATATATTACTTGAGAACTAAAAATTACAGAGTATTCTCTCTATTATCTATATGTATTGATGAGAGAGAAATGGTGTGTGTGTACAACATTGGCCAATATTTATTTAGTTGGCCATAGATTTATTTCATTCTTTATTTGGTGCAGCCAACATCGACCCTCGCTGTTCACGTAGGATGCAAGGGTTACCTCTGGAAGAGCTGAAAGAATACGCTCCTTTACTTCCTAACTCACCAAAGGGTGCTTCTCCTGAAGGAGCAGTCAATAATGACGTAGCCTATGAGATTGGAAGTTCTACTCCATTAGAGGAATCAACACTTCCTGTCAATCCGTTATTGAGTGTTACACAAGATCCACTTTTTCTCTGAATAAAATTGTCAAGAGACGTTGTTGCTGAAGAATATACTAGAATACCTACTAGACCTTATGCAGACTCCAGTGTAGATGATCCACCCTTTCAGAGTGAATCGTTTATAACTCCGGTTCATACTGTTGGAAATTTTTAGTCCTAGCTCTGTCCCTGTCCATTTTTTGTGGAGGACCTCCTCAGGACACAATATTTTTGATAAACTAGGAATGAGTCTAAATCAACCCATGGAATCACATACACCTATGAATTCCACTGCTTATACAATACCTTTAGATAATTTTACTGGCACAACCAGTAATGTTGTCATGGTTTCAGACCAATTTTTGGTTGGCTCTCATACAATTCTTCCCCTCCAGCTCACTAGCTCTACTGTAGTCCCACAAGTTACGCCTATTTCTGCCAAAATTCCTGTAATCACTCAAGTTCCTATTGGAACACCACTTCCTCTTATATCAAATCCATCACTTCCACCTGGGTATAGCTCTCTTAATACTTCTATTGCTAATCCTTCCCAGAGTCCATCCGGAGGGCCTAATATTTTTGTTCCTCTTGGGTATAATGATGCTAGCAGTTTTGTTCCTACACCTACCCAGGTTCTCTCTGGAGGGCCTAGCATTCCTCCTCCACCTCCGCTTGGAGGATCTAATCATCCTAGCCCAAGTAGATCCAATCAAGTTGGAGGCACAAGTCATTCAGTCGCTTCTAGTTTTCAAATTTCTGTTGGAGGCCAACCTCAAGTTGGGGGGCAACCCCAAGTTGGGGGTCATAAACCATTATACCAGCAATATATACCTAGATTACAATATCAACCTTGGAATTTTCCTTTCCAAGGAAATCAACAACTGCCTGGGGGGAAAACTCCTCAAATGAATTCTTTTGTAATCCCTAATCTTGGGCAACCATATCTAGGCTCTATGAATCCTACCTGGGGTCAAGTTTTTCAGTCTATTGCTCCTTTCCAAGGTATCATCCCAAATCAACCAACAAATGTTGGCTACGTGACTCAAAACCCTCCATAACCGAATTTTATAGGACCCTCTAACTATCTACAGACTGCTCATGGTCCTACTGGTATACCTACGGGATTACCTCCTCAAAATTACCAGTTTCCTCAAGTGAAAAGACAACTGTTTTTTCTTGCTACTTTGGATTTATTGTATTTGTCTAGGATTTCGAATGATCCTATCTTGCATTCTCCTTATTGGCCGGTCATACCTGCCAAGCTACCATTAGACATTCCTAAGTTTGATGGTCGATCGAGAGAAGACCCAAATAATCACGTCATGACATTTCATCTTTGGTGTTCATCCAACTCCTTGATGGATGACTCCATTAGATTATGTCTTTTCCAATGAACTCTTATGGGTTCGACAACCAAATGGTATATCGAATTTCCACGAGGATTCTTGAATGATTTCAACACCTTAGCTATGGATTTATTAATGCATTACAGTTACCAATACGATATGAGACATGAACCGAAATTTTGAGTTCATTTAAACAATCTCGTTCTACTAATATTTCCAATCATATTCATGAGTGGAGGCAGATAAGACGCTTAATCAAAGTTCCTGATCAACTATTGGCTGAGTGGTTTACCAAGTCACTCATCATTCCTATAGCCCGTGATGTTTCCATGGGTGGTGTCGTCACTGAAGAGCAGGTGATTAGTTGTGCTCAATATTTAGATCTCGTTTATTTACAAACGGACACACCCCGATGCTCCTCACCCATCTACAAATCCAACCCCAACACCTCTAGTAGCTTCTCATGCTACTGATGGTGTGATTGACACTTTTCATGCCGAGACTTAGTCTAAACAAGCCAGTCATTCCAATCCCAAATCTACTACTGCTAATGTACAAAATGTTACTCCACCAACTCCTTCTCCGGGTAAAACTTCCGAGGTTAATATAGTTCAATCTACACCTACCGGTAAAAATAAAATAAAAAGAAAGGCAAGGGTAAGAATAAAGAGGATAAAAACAATAATCAACAATCCGATAAACCCAATACTCAACCTGCAGATGACAAAGAAAAGAGAAAAACCTCGTTATCCTTGTCTTATCTATGGTGAGGATCATTATATGAAAGATTGTCCATGACGAGCTAAGGTTACTAAGTTCCTGCAAGGGACCAGGACACCTCCTACACATGCCATTTTGTCACGACCTTTTCCTTCTCAACAACATGCCCAATTGGTTATTCATGACAAACCTTCTCCCTCTACCACGTTTTATGTACTTATGTGTACTAGTGACTCCAAGAAGAACGAAGTTGCAGTCGCTACTCGAGCCAAATATTATTCTCCTTCAAAAGATAAAGTTGATGATTCACCACCTCCATTGGTTAAACCTCCTCCATCAAATTCACCTCCCAATGATCCTCTTCATCTCAAACCACTCAGTCTAGATACATTTCTTCATCCTCCTCCTAAGGGTGTTGTTCGTAAGTCGTCATTTAACCCTCATGCACATGCCACTCAAAACTACACTATTGTAGAATATCTTGCATAGGCACCTTCTGCCATGTTGGCTCTCTAAGTTCTTCAAATTTGTCCTATGCAACAAAAGGCATTGTTAAAGGATATTGGTGGAATTGATTCTACTGATACGAACTTGATAATATTTGACTTGGAAGACCACATTCCAAGGCTCCCTCCTTAATTAACGTTTCAAATACAAGTCATTGTGGAAAATAAGAATATTTGTCGAACCTTTATTGATGAAGGAGCCTCAACTTGTGTCATGTTTGTCACTTATTTGAAATCCATTGGCTCTCCTGCCCATACCGAGTCACACAATACTCTAAAATATTTTAATGGCACATGGTTTAAAACTTATGGTGTTCTTCCTACGTTATCTATTGCGTTAGAAGGAAAAGCAGTTACTGTTGAGGTTGAGGTGTTTGATGCACCTCTTGATTACAACCTTCTACTTGGTCGTAGTTGGATTGATTCTATGCGTGAAATTGTTTATACTCTTTTCCATGTGACACGTTTCCCTCACCAAGGAATTTTTTTTATTGTCGATCAAATCGCCTTCTTTCATTCCGATTCATGCACTAGTAACGTACCTTTCATTGTGAAAACACCTCCCAGTTATGAGAATGTCGGTGTGGGTATTTTAAAGGATTCATCATTAATGGGTACCTTCCCCATTCCACCACCCGATATTCCTCCTCCTTTTGTCACTCCGATTAACATGATCTCAACCACTATTGGTGAAACCCCTGAGTCTTATGACCCATGGATAACACCTAGCTCTGATGAGTGTCTTCGTTATGGTGACCAAATTCCTTTAAGTCCGATGGAATTGGATTATCAAGCTATTCAATCATAAACTCCTTCTCCTCGTTCTCTCTTAGATACATCTCCTGATCCATTTCATATGACATTTCACACTGATGAGATCATCATGACAATTATGTCCATGGAAGATACCCCATGGGTTGATGGGCATCATCGTTCCATCCTCTTCCTAGAACCCGAGACTTTAGAGAGTTACCAACGGATTTTGAATCTGTCTACTGTCATTACTATTTCCCCTCTTCCTGAACCAACACATGATGTTTTGTATGAAGGGAACTTGGGAAATATTTCACCCACCATCCCTCTAGATATTTCGATTAAACCCATAATCGTGGAAAATGTTCATATTGGTGCCTCATGTTCTCCTGATGAGATCCTAATTTACAAAGCCCTTTTCCATGAATTTCATGACGTTTTTGCCTGGAGTTATGAAGAGATGTCTGGAATTGATCTAGATATTGTTGTACATGAAATTAAGACTTACCCGGACGCTAAACCCGTTTGACAAAGACTTCATGCAGTACATCCACACAAAGCTACTGCTATTAAACTCGAAGTTGAAAAAATTCTTAAAGCCAGCTTTGTCTACCCTGTAGTGTTGACTGATTGGGTGTCTAATCTTGTTCTGGTTACGAAGAAACAAGGCACGATCCGTGTTTTTGTAGATTATAGGGATATGAACAAGGCTTGTCCCAAAGATAATTATCCAACCCCTTTCATTGACCAGATCGTTGACAATTGTGCCGGGAGTGAAATCTTCTCTTTAATGGATGGATTCTCCGGCTATAATCAAATTAATATTTTACCTACGGATCAACATAAGACTTCTTTTATTTTCCCTTGGGGAACCTTCACATACCAGAAAATCCCTCTTGGTCTCAAGAATGCTGGTGCAACTTTTCAACGTGCTATGTCTTATGCTTTTCATAATATTAAGCACATTGTACAACCTTACCTCGATGATTTACCAACGCACTCCATGTGTTGCCAAGATCACCCAACACACTTATGCGCCATTTTCCTACGCTGTCGATATTATTGCAAACAATTGAATCTGCATAAATGTGTTTTTTGTGTGGAGTCTGGACAACTTCTTGGTTTTATTGTTTCTACACATGGGATTAGAGTGGATCCTTTGAAGGTTGAAGATATTCTCAATTTTCCTCCTCCTTCTACCTTACGCCATCTCCAAAGTTTGCAAGGGAAGGAATTTTTTTTACGTCGATTCATCCCCAATTATGTTGAACTAACGAAAGGTTTCACTCAACTTCTTAAGAAGGGTCACAATTTTGTATGGGACGACACTACTAACAAATCTTTTGAAACTTTGAAACTTGCCTTAACCCGTACACCACTCTTATTTCTCCCCAATTATAGTTGATATTATTTCTTATACTTAGCTACTTCAGACTCTACCATAGCTATGGTTCTAGTCCAAGAGGATGATTCCCACAATGAACATGTTATTTATTATTTGAGTTCGAGTCTCATGACCACCAAAACCAAATATATGCATGTGGAGAAACTGGCCTCAACAACTGTTCAACCTGTTCAACGTTTTCGTCATTATATATTATTACGCAAAACCACAATCATTTCCGATTGAAACCCTATGCAACACATCCTTACATGACAATTGCTAGGGGGAAAATACTCCAAATGGATAGTGACTCTCCAGGAGTTTGATTTGGAGTTTGAGCGAGCCAAGTCAAAGAAATATTTGTTTTTTTTCGAATTAATATGTGACCTTCCCTCCACTGAGACAAAAACTGTGGTAGAGGATTCCTTTCCTGACGAGTCTCTCTTTTTGATCAGTTCCAACGACATATGGTATGGAGACATTATTATTTATCTCCAAACCCAAACTTTTTGGCCCGATCTTTCTCATGCAGATCATCGTCGTATTCAATATCAAGACCGTCAATACATCATCCTCGGTGATACCCTTTACCATCGTGGTATTGATTCCATATTTCAACTGTCTAACCTATGATGAAGCTGAGAAAGCTTTAAACGACTGTCATTCCGGAGCATGTGGTGGTCATATGTTTGGGTATGCCACTTCCCAAAAGATGTTACGAGATGGTTACTTCTGGCCTTCGTTGTTTAAGGATCGCATTACTGCCGTTCAGAAATGCCACACTTTTCAAACGTATAATAATAAGATCCGATCACATCCTGCTCCTCTTTACCCTATAGTTTCCGTTGGTCCATTCGCTAAATGGGGAATTGACTTCATGACATGTAACCCTCACTCTACCGGGGGGCATGGATACATTATCATAGCTGTGGATTATTTCACTAAATGGGCTGAGGCGATGCTTACATTTGATAATACCGGGAAAACTGTAGCATTGTTCATATTCAATCATATCATTACTAGGTTTGGTGTCCCTCAGGCCATCGTCACTGACCATGGTAGTCATTTTCACAATTTCATGATGTTTGAACCTACCGATAATTTGGGTCTTTGACATGAAAACTCAACACCTTACTATCCATAGGCCAATGGCTAGGTTGAAGCAATCAACAAAGTTCTCACTACTATGCTTCAACAGATGGTAGGAATTCACAAGTCAAGCTGGCACACAATTCTCTTTTCGACATTATGGGCCTATCAGACATCCATTAAATATCCACAGGGTTCACATCTTTCCAGTTAGTATATGGTATCGAAGTTATTCTACCGATTGAATGTGAAATCCCATCTTTGAAACTAGTTATCGAACTTCTCCCTAACACCTTAGCCAAAGAGGAACATGTCTTGTATTTGATGAAATTAGATGAGAATCATTGTGATGCTTCTTTAGTCATAGAAACTCAGAAGAAATGTCTCAAATCTCAATACGACAAGAATATCAAACCGCATGTTTTTTTTGAGGGTGATTTAGTTCTCCTTTACGAACAAGATCGTGACTTATCAGGGGCCGATAAATTCGATCCCATGTGGCACATACCATATATCTTTAAATGAGTGTTGGAGAAAGGGGCTTATGAGCTGGTTGATTATGATGGAATTCCTTTGAGTGAACCCATAAATGGGATTTACTTGAAGAAGTACTATGCTTAAACTATTTTTTCATGAGTGCTTTGTATTTTTAGTGTATCATACTCTAGTGTGTGTTTTTTTCATTTCTTGTTCCACCTGTAAGATGCTTACCTTGAATTCTTCTTGGTTTCGAGATGTTGGTGTCTTCTCTACCCTATGTCGTCTTTGTTGATGGTGCTAGTCACAGTACACAAAACCTAACATCTGTTGCATGGGAAATCTATGCATCTATGGATGAGTTGAGTAGTCTACACGGTGTTTGCCTTGGTCGTGCAACTAATAATATCGTAGAATACAGTGTAGTTATCGAGTTATTAACTGACACCATTTCATTTGGCATCCATCATATGATTGTATGACTTGATTCACAACTAGTAGTGATGCAATTGAGTAATGTTTATTCCATCCAAAGTCCCACATTTTTACGTGTATACTTAAGAATTCACCTTTTGGAAAGACATTTTGATTATATTGAATATCAATATATTCCTAGAAGTCTAAACACATTAACAGATGCATTGGATAATTATGTTTTAGATAGAAATTTATGCCATTTATAAATCCAAACACACATTTAAAAAGACAAGTAAGCTGGTAGGAACTTTATATTAATACGTCAAAAGTTACAAAAAAGTGTTTGTCCTGAGACCAAAATGTCAAAATGGTGAAGCTCATGGATTCATATACTTAAGAATCAAGGATGATGCTAGTTATAACAAATGATTCCCCATGCCACTCGATGGAGCAGTCGACCCATAGATGCTAATACGCCAACTGTATGGCGTTGGTAGTGCCAAGGTAACTCATCCACCGTGGTGTGAGGTATATTCATGGTTAATCCCTCAAGGTTCTGTTCGATCTGCTTGAGATCCTCAATAACCAGTCCTCGACCCACCACTGTGCCTATCTCTCCATGCCTCTGAATAGGATATGACCCTAGAGGACGATAAGGCGCCACAATTGCATTGTTGAGAGCACTTGATTAGTCTTGGATAAATGACAAAAACATTTTATAATTAAAATACCAAAAACAACATATAATGAAAAAATTCTTCTTACCTATGTCTCCCCAATGAGATCTCTTAGGTAATTCCAAATCAGGGTCCTCACGAAAGTCGGTCCCGACATAAGCATAGTCCTCAACCATAATTAGCTGATCCCTCAGCCACTGGAAGAAATCTTGATCATATTTGACGATCAACACACCACCATGTCGGGCCATCAAATCCACCCATATTTTCATCCAAGGATCTTGTGGAGTGGGTATTCCCCACTCCACCTGTAGGTGTAAGACGAGGACCCTTTCCAGGAAGAAGGATACCAAAATTGATCCATAGCCAAATTGTTTCAATTGACCATTCCTACACTTTGTTAGTTGTTTCTTCATGTTCTTCAAAAGACCCTCACCCCAATTGAAGACCCGGGGCTCCATACACTCTATAGCATACTGAAAGTGGCTTTGTAAAGTCATGTGAGGAGCCACACTCCCTTCCATCCATGTGATAGTGTAGAGGATAGTTCTCAATGATAAATCTTGAACATCCCTAATGGCAACCTTTCCAATATGCTTTTCTATACCTAGTGCACAGTGATGTGCGATGTAATAGTCCATGGGTTCTCCACCACCTTTGTTTCCCGAGAGTGATACGTGAGAGCCTCGACGAGATAACCCCGTAAAAAAGTAAATATCATCAATATCCAAGGTAAGTGTATGAACACCCACGTAAAAGGCTTGTTCATTGACGTCCCACATGTGGACTAGGTACTCCAATAGCCTCAGTTGGGATCTCATGCCCTGAACTTTGAAAATTTGAGAAAACCACACTCCAGAGTGCCATGATAGTGCCCGGGTAATTCCTGACAAAGTAGTCTTCTTCCTCGTGCTCACGTTCCCTCCACGAGAGCATAATGAATGAGGAAAACCTACCAAACAACATCAAAGGATGATAAGATTCATCAAAATTCAAAAGTTGGAAGTTTTGCTAGCTCATTTTATTTTTTCAAAATTTGAGTTGTGGTCATCGCAGGGGCTCTCTTTTACACAGAGTGGTGTTGTCGCACTGTAGTTGTGGAACCCCTATGATGATTTGGGATTGTTGCATTTCCTGATAGGGAGCGCTCGTGACGATATCAAAGCTCAATAACCCCTAAAAAATCACCCTTAACTAAAAAATGAACCATTAAAAATGAAAATTTAAACCATGAAAAGAGAAAGGGGAAGGAGAATACCTTTTTTAAGGAAGTGGTTCAAGAAATGGTCCACCAGGCACTCTAGAATCATCGCTTGAAATTTGGAAGAAAATGAGGGTTTTTGGCACTATTTGGGTGAAATTGCAAAATGAAATGCTAAATAATCTATTTTGACCTATTTTATTCACTTTTTACCATTTTAATATTTTTACCTATGCCCTAAGCCTAATGAACTTTGCAAAGTGTCTCTATTACATGTTGTGAGATATGAGGACCAGACGTTTGATATGGATCCTCCATTTTTGGTCGTTTTGTGTGTTTTTCTTATATACATATACTTTTAGGGTTTTTTAGGAAAAACTCCGAGCACGATCTTAATTCATTCTCACGCTTGTGAAACCATGAGAATGTAATCAAGTAACCTTTTATCGCTTTTTTGGACTCGTAATGGTACTATGGAAAATGAACCCTACAACGTATCCTTTAAGCTCTTTTCAAGCTCCCTAAACACGAAAAGATAACGGAGCAACCTTGCTCTGTTCACGCTCGTAAAAGTGTTTGAAGAAAATGTCTAATGAGCGGTATATTATATCTTTTTCGTTTTCTTCAGACTAACTTACGAAAAATGTCATTTTGGAGTTTTCTTTAAGTGTTTTTCAGACTCTCTAAACATGAAAAACCCCTGAGTTTTCTTTATTTGGACTCATAAAAAAAGCATCGAAAGGCCCATATGGGACTGAACCACTCCTTCCTAGGGTTCGTTAAAAAATACTCCGAGGGACTCATCCAAAGGATGAGCTTACATTACAAGAATATGTTATCCTCCTCAAGCTCACATAAAAATAAAGAGGCACTCACCATAAATGGTGGGGGAAAATTTGGAAAGAAATGTATATCTGTATCTGTGTTAGTGGCAATAAGTCATTCTTGAACATGACACCCCCTTTCATCTTTGTATCTGGGTTGAGAAATCCATTTGTCTCTCATTTTACCATCCACAATTCCATATGTTGGGTCCTCCTTGAGTCAATGCTACCAAGAGAATTGTCGTGTCGTTCATATGTTCAAGAGAAGTCCAACCTAAACAAACCTTCTATCGAGTCGGCCATCTGTAGTCTTTAAAATTTCTACCATGTCAACCTTCCCTGAGTCAGTTCTAAATCACTTCATACTCTGATATACTTCAAACATGTTACATATTTCGTGTCATTGATGGGGGATACATTAAGGCCCTCCTATGCTGAGTCTTTTCCTGTCGACTTCAATTCATTATATAGGAATAAGACTTAGAAATCATTTAGTACCTTGGAACCTGCATGCCTCAATGGAAGGTCTCCTCGCTTTCAACAATGGGTTCACATCATTGGCCCCTGATTGGAAGATTCCATCAAGTGTTCGACTTCAACTCATTCATTCACATTCATTGGATTGTAATAGAGTACCTTGGGAGTCATTGACATCAATGGTGATTTCCATCACACTTGTTAATGGTTTTCATTAATGACCGGTAATCAAGTGGTTTCTACCATGTTCGACTTCAACGCCTGTAATCACATGGCTAGATTCGTACTTCGGGATGATGGAAATAAAGACCCTGGATCTCACCATATTGGTCCAATTTGTGATGGAGTATTTATGAGTTTGTACTGACACATAGATCCACTATGTATGTCTCATGGCTATGTTCGAATTTGAATTCTTAAAGAGCATAGATCCACAGTGTATTTCTCGTGGCTATGATAAATCATGATGAAATGGATCCACAGTGTATTTTTGGTGGCCATGACTCAATTGACACTTATGATTAGAGTCACTTGTAGTCTGATTATGGATATGCCTACCTCAAAAGATGGTATATTATTATATAGATGCTTGATTGTTTGCAGGTTCCCGACCGATGCACTCCTTGTTTTTGACACACACATTCTACAAAGTATTTCAACTGTCAAAGGTTCCAACTTCATACTTTGGGGGGAATTATGTTACACATTATTTTGGTCACCCCAATGATCAATTGACGACATCTGCATGACTCACTTCCATGTTCCCTGAAAACACTAAATGAGACTTTCTCCATGAGAAAAGTGGATTATCTTTTCTTCCTTAAAAACCATATCAAAATAGATCGTCCCACCCTTCTCAGTGCTTGGGGTGCAATGATTCTTGATCGTCGTATGCTGCACCAAAACTGGACTATGATGTCGTCGCAAGATGCTTGTGCATAGGGTACGACGGTGCTTAAACAAGAGGAAAAAGTGAAATTCGTGAAAGTTATAGAAGGGAATTTTCTAGAAGATGAGGTGGCCTCCGATCGGTTTGGATCTTGTTCGCTTCTCTGATTTAGTGGGATCATCCTAATATCCTTGTCCATCCCTCTTTCACACTATATAAATAGGTATCTCTTATGGAAAATGCTAAGGCTTGCTTATGTATGAAGAATCCTGCTGTAGAGTATGCTTGAGATAGCTTTTCTTTAGCTCTCTAAGTCAGGTTGTGTATGTTCTTCATCAAAGGCATTGGAGAAAAGGTGTGTGTGTTGAAGAAAAAGAGCCATTGGAAGGGACCTTTCAACATCAAGGCATGGGTTGTATTCTCCAGTTTCATTTAATATAATGCAACAATACATTTCTTCCCTATAAAGGTGTCTTTACTTTTATTGTATAGCTCCTTGATCTTATAGATAAAATTCATTGTAATACATATATCGTTGTTCTCTCTCTTTGTTGGTTTGTGATTCTTAACAGGTTCACCATGCCATAAACCCAAAGATGGAGCATAAAGGATGATATTAGTGAGGATCAAACGTCATTTAAAAGGTATGCCATTTGTCCCTCTCTGAACTAGTTTATATGACAATGAAATCTAAGAAGAAGTTTGTATTCTGCCTTGTTTTGTTCTATATTCCTGTTGAAGTTAGGGGGATTAGTTTGTGTCCGCACTTACCGATTTGTCCGATAACAATTTTCACTACTAAATTTATTCTTTATGCCTTACCTTCCCCATGCCCATTTGATTCAATTTTTGCAATACCCAAGATTATGTGCAACCCCCTGACTCCTTCCTCATGGATGTAATTTCTTTATGCATCTTCCATATCTTTGGTCTCTCTGATGATTCTTATCTATTCTATTTGTTCCCTAAATTCTACAAAATGTGCATGCAATAGGATTTGTTAGACAAAATAATTCAACAAATCCATAAAATCATGCACAATTCTTCCCTTTAAGTGCACCAGAAATATTCTTTCTAATTGCTTCTGAATTCTACTTCCCAATTCACATTTTTGGGTGCATATCTGGATTTTTCTATCCAATACGTTTCCAATTGTTGATATTATGGTATCTATGGGAGGTATTAACCTCCACGTGTAACCTTTGAAAATACTAGAATATTCTGGGAAGCAAGAGAAACCCTAAAACATTGGATAATAACCCTAGAAGACAAGTCAGCTCAAGAGAATATTTAATATTGAGTTATTAGCCTCCAGAAAGAGAAGTCGACCCAATCGAGTGATGATAGAGAAGTATAAATAGAGGGTGCTAGAGATCATTTGTCACACTCACTCTCACAATTTCATAAGGACTAGTGGTGTGCAAGTTTGGAGAGGGAGTGCAGCTGTAGCTACTGCAACTAAGATTTTTGCTTTTGGTTGTACTTTTTGCTTGGTCTTTGTATATTCTTGCTTGGTGCGATAGCCTTGGAGAAAGGTGCACTACCTTGGTTGGCTATTGGTTTGCTTCCATAATTATTCTGTCTGTCAAGGTTAAGGTGCTCGGGGGTGGCCTTTGTGCCTATGGTTGGGTGCCAATATTGTTATATTGTCTATGGAAAAATGATCACATATCTTTATTTCTAATAGGTTATGGGCCCACACTATCTTCAGACAATGTAACCACTAGAATATAGATTGGGAAGTTATTTGTTAAGCTCATTATGGCACCATTTACAGTTGCAGCTAGGTTTTCTAATTATGTAGCTGCAACAAACCCTAACCCTTGTGTCCAGTCACCTATGATGAAATGTTTGACCTAATTCATTGACATCCTAGTGCGCCCTAACCTAGCACACCTCTTGGTACTCTCATCTAGAAAAAATTCCAGGTTTGAATTTTTGGTCAAATTCAAAGTCAAAGGTTGACTGGTCAAAGTCAAAGTAAAAGTTTGACTTATGGTCAAATTGATTTTGTAGTCAAAGTTGAAATTTTAGAGTTTCTAGCTTGTTCTAATCATTGAATCTTGTGATTGAGTTTCTAATAGCTTCTTGTCAAGATGGTATCTAGTTTTAGATTAGAAGACAAGCTGGACGATGCTACAAGACTTCAAAGGTATGCACTTGCATATGTTATCCAAGTTATATCATCTAGCAAAACGTGAGTGTGTTTACAGGAAAATTATTAGAGACCTTGTCCAAGATGTATTCTTGGATTCATTGCATTTAGAGGAACAAGCACACCCTCCATAATAGTTGAGGCTTTAGGTTCCAGGTTTGATTAAATTGTTAAGCTTCAAATTTGTGTATATCAAGGGTTATAGTTGCTACATTACAAATTGTGAAAGCAATCTTTGAAAGAATCTATTATTGATAGGTCCAATAAATACTTGACTGTATATGAATACCATTAATATAGATGATTATTGTACTTGTTTACAAGATGAACTAACATCTACTCTATATAGATATTTCTTGTTTGCTCTTGTTGTTTTTGTTTCAGGCAGGGACCCTTGTGATGAACAATCCTTGCGAAAGTTGTCATAGAATAATTTTATAAGGATGACACAACTTCCAGATGGGAAACAATTTGAACAGATATAAACAAACATAAAGAGACTCATAGGAGTCATACTTGAAGGAAGTCAGGAATCAAAAGGAAACCAGAACATACTTGTGACACTTTGCAGAAAGAAAAGAGAGATGCAACAAAGGAAAGCATTGACTCTCTCAGTTGGAGGGAGATGATCACATAATTCCAAAAGAAGAGCATGCATATTTCTCATTCAGGAATGAAGCTGTGATTAGGAGAGAGATAATCCCCAATGATATGATCCATTAAAGAATCTTTGAATACCATGAAGTATATGTCCACGTTCTTCATTGGAAGTAGCAACCATGATAAGCAACACATGTTCACCTTGACTCTAGAAGAATTCTTCTTTGAAAAGAAT
>SNQJ01S0013993.1:115857-130107 GCA_010110895.2 Picea sitchensis
GTTACCTCATTCGAGCCTCATGTTAAACGGTTAGATAAATGATGACTGATGTGATGAAAGACCCTCATTTGATAGAAAACCAAATGATGAGAATCCTACATGATTTTTATCACACATGTGACATGATGATTTGTATTGCTACTGAATTTTTCATTTGTGTATCAATTATTAATGATTATGTAGCATGACTCAATTTTTCAAAGCATGAATTTTGACTAAGTAAAAACCAATATTGATGATCTTCATAAACTCATTTTAACGATACACATATAAAGGCCATAAATGATTTCATATGACATGAAAAGGAATAGGGATAAGGTGCTAAATATTGATGGTAAATGGAAAATGTGGGCATGCTTAATTGGATTGTTGTTCAAAATTTTTTCAAGTCTACAAAAAAAACTTAGAGATAGAGTATAAAATTTACTTGGTCTTGAGTGAAAAATCCCTTAAACGTTTGAACCTGGCCTCCAGAATCTTGTAACAATAAGTGGATGTCAACATAAGTAATGTAAATACTACCATTGAATCAATAATGAAGTCATATATATGTATCTAAAAAGAGAATTGAATCCTGGATCTTTGGACAACTAGTTATGTTGGATCTTTGCAATATTTCTATAACTATGAAGCCTATAAATATCTCGACAAAGATATGAAATTATTCGAGTAGAGATTGAGACTCGTCAGAGTTGTTTGAATTTCGCAATTTGATATTTTAAGAGTATCTTTCATCTTGTAACCTGCAAGCGAGTACAACGAAAAATACTTTTTTCTTTTTCTTTTCAAATTTTGCTTGTCGGTGAAATTGGTTTTCAAACAAAATTGTTCAACTGGGCCTCCATAAAGGTTTTCACAGTTGAAATATTTTTTTTTATTCTTCTTGTTGAAAATACCAGCCAGAAATCTAGTTTTATGATATTATCAAGTCCAATAGTTTATGTGACCAGGTTTTCACTATTGATTTTTTTTCTTTTCTTTTATATTTTATTTTATATATAGTTGACTATATACAAAACGATCCTCTGGAAGTTTAGGAGGTAGTAAATGAAAGTGGAGAAACCACCTTCCTTACAACCTCAACCTCAAACTGATTAATTAGATATTTTATGAACTCTTCTCTTGATAGTGGCTTCCGATATAAACATAGCCGATGGCCACTTACCAATAATGGAGTTTTGTCTTTATCTATAATACATATTTTGACTGAACCATTATCATAGAACATGTAT
Organism: Picea sitchensis; assembly: GCA_010110895.2. Taxonomy (NCBI): domain Eukaryota; kingdom Viridiplantae; phylum Streptophyta; class Pinopsida; order Pinales; family Pinaceae; genus Picea; species Picea sitchensis. The sequence goes on from SNQJ01S0013993.1 coordinate 117,090, forward strand.
ATTTCATATGGTCCCTATCATCAAATACACAATTTCCCTTTAAAATATTTATACCGTGAATCATACAAAAGTGCCCAATCCCCTTCATAAAAATTCTTTTTTTTATGAATTGGTCATGGAATTTAGCTCTTTGTTTCCAAATCAAATCAGTGTGTTTTATGAAAACTCAATGTAATCCATCAAGTTTATTGATTTGATTTAAATTGTGTTGCTAAGCCTTTGTAATATCCATGTTAGTTTGTAATGCAACACGTAAAGTTTTAAGTTCAAATTTGATTGGAAGGACAACTTGCTTACCATACACTAGTTCACATGGAGTAAATCCAGTAGTTTTGCACCATGTTGTTCAATAAACCCATAATGCTTCAGGAAGTCTTTCAACCCAATATTTTTGGTGAAGTTGTACTATCTTTGTTAAAATGGTCTCTAAAAATTTATTGGTTACTGAATGATCTTGGAAGTAAATTGTGTTCGTTGATTGATGATGATATCCCTTGGTACACCAAATCAAACAAATATTTCTTCATATAAAAGTTTTTTCATTCCTTTCTTAGTAGCCTCAGGAAGAGCCTTAGCCTCCACCCACTTTGTTACATAATCAATACAGACTAGAATATATACCCTTTTCTTTGATGGTGGTTTGATAGGTCCAACAAAATCCAAGGACTATTTCTTGAAAGGCTTGATTAGTACTTGGGGTTGCAATGGAATTTTTTCCAATTGGACTAGTTTTCCCATTCTTTCATAGATGTTACAAATTTTGATGTAACTTTTGTCATATTTGAAAATGGTAGGCCAATAGTACCCTAGACATATCACCTTATAAATAGTCCCTCTATCTACAAAATATCATCCACACGGGTCATCGTGATAGGCTTTTAAGATATCAAATATTTCATCTTCTCGAACACAACATCGAATGATATAATCTGGTCCTATTCATAAGAGGTTGCCTTGAACCCAAGAATACATAGCACTTTTTTATTTTCCCTTAATGAAAAATGCTATGTAATATTTCCTATAGCTAAATAATTGGCAATATCTGCAAACCATGATGAGTGAATAGATAATGAAAACAAGTGTTCGTTAGAAAAACATCCTCTACAATACTATGATCCCCTTCATTATTTAATCAAGAAATAAAGTTTGCAAAAACATTTTATTTTCATAGTTGATCACAAATGGTGATATCAAATTCTTGAAGCAAAAGAAACCACCTAGTTACCCTACCATTCATGATTGGTTTGTTCATAAGATATATAATGGAAAAATAATCGGTGTGCATTAATACTGGGTAACCAATAATGTAGTGCGAAAACTTATTAATTGCATGGACAACAACAAAAAATTCTTTTTGTGTTGCTTTGTAATTTAGTTCTGTTGGAGCAAAATTTTTACTAATGAAGTAAATTGCATATGGTTTCTGATCCTCTCATTGTCCAAGCACAACTCCAATAGCTGTATCTAAAGCATCCATTGAGATATGGAATGGAAAGGACCAATCCACCCCCCTTAAAATTGGTGCTATAGATAAATTTTCCTTTAATGTTTCAAAGGAAGTTTGACAAGAATTAGTCCGAAAAAACTCGACATATTTTGAAATTAGTGTGAATAATGGTGATGCAATCTTAGTGAAATTTTCTATAAATTGATGACAATATCCTGCATGACCTAATAAACTATGCATATGTTTTTGAGTTATTGGAACTAGAATTTTGGTGATTACCTCAATGCTTGCATGGTTAACTTGGATACTATTGGGAGATATATGATGACCTAGAACAATACCCTCTGTAAGTAGCATATGCATTTTTTTGTGACTAAGGAATACATTTATTCTTGGCATATTTTAAGAACTTTTTCTAGGTTATTCATTGATTCACCAAAGGTGTTTCTATATACAGTGAAATCATCCATGTAAACTTCAAAACTGTCATGGATCAAGTCAGAAAAATTCCAAGTACAACCCTTTGGAATGTAGTGGGAACATTACATAATCCAAAAGGTAGCACCTGTTATGCAAAGGTATATCAAGGGTAGGTAAAAGTAGTTTTATATTTATCTCTTCAGGGGCTAGTTGAATTTGATTGTACCCACTAAAACCATCACAAAAAGAAAAATATTTTTTTCCTGCTTAGGTATCTAAAACTTGATCAATGAATGGAAAATGTAAGTAATCTTTAAAAGTGGCTTTATTCATTTCTCTATAATCTACACAAACTCTCCATTTTCCATTTTTCTTTGGAACAATAACAAGGTGTAAAACCCACTTGTTGTCAGAAATAGGATAAATGAAATTTATGTTTAATTTTTTCTGCAACCTAGTCTTTACTATTTCTCGAAGTACATGATTCATCCTTTGTTAAAGTTGTCTAATTGGTTGTAAATTATCCCGAATTAGGGTGAATTCCTTTCATATCTATATAATCCCAAGAAAATGCTTTAACATGAAATTGTAATAACTCAATCAACCTTTGTTTTTGTGGTGCTTCTAACTGAGGATTTATATTGAGTGTTTTTTTTGGAAAAATTTCTATTGGCATGCTAATTGTTTCATATGTAGTATAAAGATAAGTTGAGATGGATTGAATTTTTATTTGAATTGAAGAAAAATAACACGTTTCTTCCATCATATTCATAATATGATTGTTAGGCGAATAAGGATTAGTGATAACATCACATATAAAGTCATATTTAGTATTTTCTTTAAAGGAGAGCATTGATTCAATCATAAAGACTAGTTGAATATTTTCATCATCACTATCTTCATTCCCTATCCACATGGGTGTTTCATGAGCAAATCGTTTCTTGGTAGGAGGATACAATGTAAGTTTCTTTGTACAATTTCCATGATAGATAGTCATATCTTCGTATCTACACCCAATAAAGGCATCAACTATGGCCAACTAGGGCCTTCACAAAATCAAGGGGTAACCCCCAAGATTTGATTTGGGTTGTAGAACTATAAAATAAATAGGATATTCCTAGGAATATAGAAAGAGAAATCCATCTTCTAAAATTCCCTTAGGTTGTACAATGGATAGATCAACCAATTGGAGAATAATAGGGGTCTATTGAAGGTTATTCAACTTAATCTTTTGCATTGTATCCTTATTCATGACATTTATGGAAACTCCCAAATCAATCAAAGTATTTAAAATACATATATTATTAATATGGACATCTACAATGGGACTTCCTAGATCTATGTACTTATTAGTGAGAATCTTTCTAAGCATTAAATCAACTAAATAATCAATCACTTGAACTGTTGGAGGATCCTTTCTTTTTCTTCTTGGTTTCCTTAAACTTAATTCTCTAACAAATCTAGCATATATAGGTATATATTTTAAGGTTTGGAATAATAGAATTTTAACACATATATTTTTCAATTCCTCAAGAAAATTAAATTCAGGTTGTTTAATAGATTTATCAATGTTCAATCTTTCAGGATAAGGAGGAGTTTGGACATAACTTGGTTGGTTTTACTTTTCTGGGGAACTGACTTGTTCTACTGAGGAAGGTTTATCAATTTGGTCATGTTGTTGATCTCTTGAGAGGGGGGTGAATCAGTATCAAGTACAATTAAAACCTTTTCAACTTATATAAACCATTCAACTATATCAATAGACAATGAACATGGTATGAGAGTTACCTGATACACCATGCACAATATGTAGAAATAATCAATAGTTATTGTTCAAAGTAATGATTTCAAAGGTAGCTACAACTTCCAAATGTAAGGAGGATAAACCTCCAAGGAAGATACAATCCTCAATATCAAGGCAGTTGAACTCTCCATCCTTGCTCCTTCCTTCCACCCAAAATTATGAGATAATAAAACTTTACATAAATCAACACCATCAATCAATCATCACATAGAACACGATAGTAGCTACGAGACTTCTTCAATTTCTTGAATTCTTCAATTCTTGGAGTACTACGATCCTGTAGATAATATTACTCAATGTATTCTCAAACTCATCCAATTTCACTCCTTGAATCCTCCCAAAAGAGGTTATAGAAAAGAATGGTAGACTTATTCAATTATGGTCTATTCAAAAGACCCAACTTGTACAACATGCCCTCAATATTTAACATCGACTCTAAAACTTGCACACAGAAGCCTAAATTCGACTACTCTTTTCCAATGGAAGTGGTCCCACTTCATTTGGATTATGTATGAATAAGGTATGAATGTTTTACCCGGAACAACTGCTTATTGACTAGCTTTAGGATTGGTCTAAAACCCTATCTTCCACAGAGTGTATCTCCCATAATTATAGTGAATCAAGAGCTGAAATTTTTACCAAGGTACCTTGATATGTTTCTCAATACCTTGGAGAAATGTTTCACCATCACAGATAGTTATAGAAAAACAATTATAGAAAATGGTAAGATGACTTGAAAATATCATACCTTAGAATTACATCACCAAAATACTTCATCCTCCCTTGAAATCGACCTTCTTTTCTTCTTATTTCTTCTAAACTTTGACTTGTATAAAAGTAAGATGTACAATGATGTTTATTTATACCATTTAAGTCCTTCATTTTAACATTAGGTCAGAGCTAACACTTTTTCTTATTTTGTAATTCTTTTCTTTAATTATCTTCCAAGGCCTACATGTACTTCCTTCTTCAATTCACTTTGTCATCTTCAAAAATTCATTTTTCTCCTCAACCATGGGGATCACATGACGTGCCACATACCATTGGAAACAATGATGTATCACTATCCATTCATGGGTGTTGTATATGCATGTGAATTGTCCTTCATCAAATACCTTTTATCAATCTTATGGTCCCGAGCCATGACTAGGGTTGACATCAATGACAACAACCAATCTTCCAACAATCTCCCCTTTGTCATTGAGTGGAAACACTCATACTCCTATCAAATAAGCAGTCCCAATTTCTCTCCCCTTTTGACATCAATGGAGAAAAGGTTAGGGCTACTCCCCTAAGTTTAATGGAGAAATGTGAAAACTCTCTTCTTTGGGGCTGCTCCCCACGAACATGTGGCACTCAATAATAGTCCATCCTTATTTTTGATCTTTGGGACTTTTTCTTCCTTAGAATCTTTGTGTGGCTTACGTCTTCTCTCTCTTCTTCATGTCTAGGATGCATGTATGTTGTTGGTCTTCTTGTTGCAGTTGTGATCTTCACAGTTATTTTTCTCTGATTTTGCATTTTCAGGAATCAAGCGTGAAGTATCTTTGATCACACATTTTAACAGGAAGGTAGATTATGGTTCAAGTATTCAATAGAACATTCTTTGATTTTACATTTTTCTTCCAAGCTCTACTACACCTTCTCCAAGTATTTTGGTAGATGAGTCATCTCAAATGCAACATTGCCACCCTAACTGCTATGCTGATGAATTTGTCTTGATTCTGGGTCATGTGTGAAGAACATACAACGTCTATGTACCATTCATCTTCTTCTTTACATTCTTCATTTGTCAATGCTGTTCGACAATCTTCATTGTTTTGGAATCTCTTTCCTTCTCCATATTGTGGTTGGTATAGGGACATTTTCATTCATATATCTGCAATCTCATGCTTTGTGACCAAGATAATTACATTTTATGGCATACAATATTTTTGTCCATCAATGGGGAAAATGAATTATAACTTCTGTTGACAAATCCACTTGATTATTCCATATCTTCTATTTACACCATTCATGTTTCTTGTGTATGTGTTCCTTTCATTGATTAGGCAATTAGCGCCTTATGTCCAAAAGTTTTTGCAAGTATAACAATGACAGAAAGAAATTTTGATACCTTGGAGTAAGTGGGCTTCTTTGTGATGTAGTCCATCCGTGTTCATGATCTGACTAATGCAATAGTTTACTTCATATTGATTGAAGCTTCTTTGATTCACGAAGGTAGGAGGTCTTCTTGGATATTCATCTCTTTTGTAATCATTCCTTCTTTAAGTATCCTAGTCCACTTCTCATCAATTGTCTGTGTAGCTCTTTCTTCAACCTTCTTGTTGTGTTGCATATTCTTTGTATGAAGTTTCACCCATGCATCAAGATGTGTTAAGTCTTTTGCTTGAGAGTTTCTTAAGCTCTTCCTGATGAGACAACTTCTTGTTCAGAGTTTTCTCGGGAGATGTTCCTTATTTCTTCTTCATAATTTGGACATTCCTTAATTCTCTATTCTTCTTTCTTCTTGAGTAGAGTTTTCAAAGGAAATGGTTTCTTCTCTTAGTTTCTCAAAGTCTTCTAATTGTTTCTTCAAAGATTACAAGCTGTCTTTTTCACAACTAGCAATTCACTTCTTATTTTTTCTATGCGTGTCTTTGAGCTTTGCTATTTTCAATCTCAACATGCTTCAATTTTTTAAGATTCTCATCTTCTTGTTGAATAATTTTTCTTCAGCAGTTTTCTTCTTCTTCAGCTGAAATTTTCTTCTTAGGTGTCATTTCTTTCAATCCTTGGATGAGGACATTCAAATTCAACATGACCTACTCCTTCAAAATTGAAAAAATAAATACGGCCTCTAATATTTTCTTCTTTGAAAATTTGAGATGTTGTAATTTGCTTCAACTTCTTCTTCTTCTACATCTTCCCATACATAAAGGTCTTGTAGCTTGTCCCAAAGATCTTTTTGATGATGCATGATCCCACCTTGGATTTCCTTGAATCTGTCAATCCATGCGGGGATGGTATCTATTGCCAATTTGTTGTTCCTTTGCTTCCTTAGGATTCGCAGTCTTTGGTTCTTCGGCAGTATATCCTAAACAGCGAGAACCAAACATCTTCCCCAAGAGATTTCAAGTAAGTTTCATTCTATTACTCCAGTGTTAAAAATTGTTTTCCATCAAATGGTGGAATCCCATTTGAATTTTGTCTTCCATTTCTTCTTAGGATCTTCCTTCGAATGGTTAAAGCATCTTTGAAGATGGCAAAACTCGATACCAATTGATGACGATCTTTGAGAGGGTGAATCAATATCAAGTACAATTTAAAACCTTTTTCAATATACTTAAACCATTCCAACTATATCCAATGAGCAATGAACAATAGTATGAGAGTTACCAATACACCACAATACACCATGCACAATATATAGAAATAATCAATAGTTATTGTTTAAGGAAGTAATGACTTCAAAGGTAGCTACAACTTCCAAATGTAAGGGGAAAGGATAGAGAGTTTATATATCTCTTTATATTGGAGGAATATACAATCCTCCAGTATCAGAGAGTTAGACTCCATCCTTTTCCCCTTCCTTCCACCCAAGAATATATGAGAGATAATAAAACATTACATTAAATCATCACCATCAATGCTTCACGAGACTTCTTCAATTTTTGCAATTCTTCAATTCTTGGGTACTCTAATCCTATAGATAATATTACTCAATGTATTATCTGAAACTCCTCCAATTTTTCACTCGAATCCTCCCCAAAAGGAAGTTAAAGAAAGATAGTGAGGCTTTATTCAATTCTGGTCTGTTTAGAAGACACAACTTGTACAACATTCCCCACTCAATATTTAACATCCAGTTCTGAAGCTGCACAAAAGAAACTACAGTCCAGGTACTCCTTTCCAATGGAAGTGGTCCCTTCATTTTGATTCTGTATGAAGAATTTATGGTGACATTTTACCCGGAACACTTGTTTACTTACACAGCTTAAGGGTGGTCACAAACCCTATCTTCACAGAGTGTATCTCCATAATTATATAGCGAATCAAGAGCTTAAATTTTGACCATAGGTACCTTGATATGTATTCGATACCATAAGCGATTTCACCATATGAATCATTCTAGAAAAAATTGCCTTAAAATGGTAAGATGACCTGAAAATAACATGCCTTAGAACACATCGCAAAAGACTTCATCCTCCCTTGAAATCGACCTTCTTTTCTTCTTATTTCCTCTGAGAATTCGGCTTGTATAAAATGAATGTATAATGATGTTTACGGTATACCATTTATGTCACTTCATTTTAACAGTAGTGCCGACCTAACACTTTCTTATTTTGTTCTTTTCTTTAATTATCTTCAGAGGCCTACATGTGCTTCAACTTCTTCAATTCCTTTGTCATCGTCAAAATTCGACTCTCCTCAACCACTTGAGGAATCATGTGGCGTGCCACATACCATAGGAAACAACATGATGCATACTAACCATTCAATAGATTATTTGTATCTACATGTGCATTATCTTTCATGTCCAAATACCTTTATCAATATTGCGGTCCAAGGAAACCCATGACTAGAGGTTGACATCAATGACAACAATAATCTTCCAACAAGTCATTCATTTCAACAAATTTTCTTCATCATCTTGTTCCAAAATGATGGGAGGAGTTGGATTAATCACTTTTCTTTATGGAAGATGAATATCTTAAAGATCTACAAGGGAAATGAAATAAGTTGGATAACTGGGTACCTAAGATCTACAAGGGAAATGAAATAAGTTGGATAGCTGGGTACCTCAGTGTTGTAAGTGGGCTGAGCTACTTTATTGTTTGGATTAAGAATGGGTTGGAGATACATTTGAGATGGAATTTGAGGCAACTGATTGGATGGAAATTGTAACTATTGTTGCAATTGTGTTTGTTGTAATGAAAGTTGTGGCTGAGGAGAAAAATGTTGTTGAGGTTGTTTTGGTATATTTCCATAAGGCAATGGTCCTCGCCAAAATTGTTTCCAAGGTTGGTTTTGGCTTTGAGGAGCCCATTTTGGACATGATGCTAGTGGATACCAAGTGGAAAATGGATTTTTCAAGTGTTGTTGATTAGCCCAAAGTGCATTATATGATTGAGGAGGAGTTTGGGATACACCTAGTTGATTATTCGACTAAGGTTTCTTTTGTTTTATGAAACAAATTTGCTTGATTCCTTCTCATGCTCCTTGATAAAATGCTTCAATTTCAGGAAATGAAGGGAAACTACTTGTGGCATGGATTTGCTCACATATAGCACAAGTTTCTATAATATCTAAGGGGCACTCATGTAAAGGATGTTTCTTTCGACATCTTGGGAAAAATATAGTCAAGGGTAATCCTTATTCATCTTGCTTCTTCTTGATTTTCATGATATTTAATTGGGAACCAAGAGAAATAAGGATTTCATTTTTTAAGTTATCTAACAAATTCCCAATTGTTACACACCAAAATGTCACACTTGAGTATCACACCGTAAGTGTCGCAAAGTGACAGATGCACTGTTGCAAGTTTCCTATGCACCTTACCTAGTGTTGCATTCAATTTTCTAAGTGTCACAACCCATTGAAACCATGGAAACATTTTTCATAATCCCTAGTTCATGTTGGAAGAAGAATCCCTCTCATATGACAACAGAAGCACACCTTTTTTCTTGGAAAATTTGACCAATTTTGGTCATTTATGAAGGGTGGTACCCCCTTGGCCATGCTGGGGGAGTGCCACTTCATGGGGTGGCGCTCCCTTGCCATGTTGGTGGAGTGCCAATTTATAGGATGGAGCCTTGTGTTCAACTCTGGGGGAGCGTCAGTCTTGTTAGAGGGAATTAAGGGATCTCCCACCTTTTCCTAAGGGCCAACTCTCTTGGTATGAGGTTTGTTGTGGTGGAATACTACCCTATGGGATCTATCCTAGGATATAATTCCAACTTAAAGAGACATATCCTCAACAATATCCTTCATTTTCTCATGGTGGTTGTGCCTCTCAAGCCGATATATTGTAGGTATTTCCAAGGTGAAGGGGGGAACAATTGAGGTATCAAACCTTTAATTGTGGAGGAAGAATCAACATTTTGATTTCAAGATTCATAAAAGGGATGGACACAGAGAGCTTGGATAAGTGGTTGCATCGTCGATCATGCTTTGTAATTTCCTTCTTTGGCTTTCCAATTAATATCAACTTGGCTTATTCCCTTCAAGTTCATGTGTTCTACATTTGCTTGTCTATTTTCATTTCAGATTTCGTAGATACATTTGATTTATATAATCATATAGAGTAGGATGAAGAGTTCCTTTGCTAGTCTTTGCATGATTTCAATTGCATTGAGGAGCTTGGATATCAAGCTCAGGATTGGAGCAACGAGGACGAACATCACAACAAGGTACACCACATCCTTCCTCTCTCTTTATTGATTGATTGAGTTATATCTATAGAGAAAGTAGTAACCACTTGTTCACTTCTATCTTTGGACCAAATATCAGATTCTTGGTCCAAAGGGGAGCTTAGCTTGTCCGCAGGGTAAGATTTCTCACTTCATGCAATGGTGACTCCACCGGGGAAGAACTTTGACTAGTTTTTCCTCTTTTTTTCCTTAAATCCTTTTCTTTTGATTAGATATTGTTTGTTTGATGATTCTTTCTGATATATTTCCCCTTCCCTCTTCCTCAGTGAATATTTTACAGAGCCATTGACTGAGTCTCTACTGATTTTGAGATGTTAGAAGTCATTTTTGAACATTTCAAAAACTTGCACTCCCCTACAGTTCACACCAGGGCACCATTTACTTGACTGGCGCTTCCATGCAATGTATACCAGGGAACCATTAACTAACTGGAACTCCCCCTAATCCTCCTAGGGGGCACCACAACTTTCTGTATCTTTGAGAACAGGGGCGCCAATCTCCTTTTTTGGGTGTTTTTGCTTGTTTCTTCTTGGTTTTGCTCAATCTTCTTTTGAGAGGCTTTTAGCCAAGAGTCTCCTAGTTGGTCTTTGACTTTGTTTGATTGATAATTTGATATTTATTACTCATTTTCATTTCCTTCATTGAGTTTGAAAATTTATCCTAGTTGTGATCCCCTTGGGTAACACGATCCCTTGGTTCATCCTTCCTTTTAGTTTTCTAATCTTCGTCTCGCAAAGATTTTAGATTGCTTGATTGTTTAGGAGTTTTCATCAACTAGGGTTTGAAAAGGTTGATTGGTTTTGAGTCTCTTTGTGATATTCTTCAGAACATGTCGCTTTTTGAATGATTGAAGACTCTCTTGTTTACCACAACCCAACTTTGAATGCTCTTTATCGCTGCTCATCTTTAAGGATTGTTGAGTGATTATCTCTTTCTCTTTTTCATTGTTTGGGTTCTTGTCTGAGCATATGTTGGAATCATTCTAACATTTTGCGTTCTTTGAGTACTTGTCGACCTTTTGAGTCCTTGATTGAACAAGTTGTCTCACACTTGGTTTCTCTAAGTTCTCGTCAATTTTGAGTGCGCTTTGTTTGATTCATTTTTCTTTGTGTCGAACCTTGATTTCTTTCATCTCATTTGAAAGTATTGAAACAATAAAGTTTTTTTTCATATCTCATTGCATTGGATCAAATGAAAATAATTTTGCATTCTAAATCTTTGGGTGGTTCATTTTTGAGCTTGTAACCGTATTCAAAGAGTTTTTATGTTTCTTTCTTTGAAAGTTGTAATTCTTTTCTTGAAACCTCTTACTCCTTCCCATAGATAGATTTCATCGAAAGAAAATATTGCATTTGCATTCATATTTTTCTTTTAAATCCTTCTTGGAGTCAAGTGTCACACATCATAGTTAAGTTACATCCACAATACCTTTTGAGTAAAAAACAACCATAAAAGGAACAAATGTGTAATCTAAAATCAAGTAGACCTTTTCTTTTATAGGAAATCAACGAGTCTAGGATTTTACAGCCTTGGTTGTAGGGTGGAGAGTAAGTTCTCCAAGTCCACTTACACAAAATTTTAGAATAACAGAGAATGATGAAATCCGAGTAGGAACAACTGATTTTTGTTGGGAGAGATCCTCTTACACAGGAGTTAAACACGAGGTCAAGCAAAGAGACGGTTTGAGATATCCCCTCTTCCGTTTTCCTAGTGGGACTACAAAAAGTTCAGAGTTTTAAAGAGTGACAGGTCCTTGGGGTGACACCACTACTTATTAGTATTTGGGTCATGGATTTGTGTCCACAATTCCTAGTTCCATTTGCTTATTCTTGACTGTTGACTGGTTATCCGCCGGACTGTCCATTGCGAAATTGGTAAACATAGTTACTTTTCCTAGGTTTATACACATGTGACTAGAAGGGGGGTTCCTTGTGGTACCTGAGGAAAACATCGCATCACACTTACAATACCTCTAGAGGGTGGCCCCATGAAGTGAGGGTTACTTGCACCAGGAAGGGATATTTTGTGGAGGCCGAGGTAACTGTTTCTTATATTTTCATTGACAGCCTCATGTCCCGTCTTAGGAAGATCCCTAATTCATTTATTTGTTTGCTCTTATATCATAGGAAATTTGATAGTGTGTTATATTTGATTTACCAAGACCTTAGGATTGGGTCCATGTCGATGGCATCCATTTCTGGAACTACCAATGAAGAGGCCCCTTTTATGGGGGAACCATTTATTTTTCCTTCTATGGGACACATAGGTCCTCCTTATATCTCCACTTTGACTCTTTCTGGAATCACTATTGGGTTACTAGTCTGGTTGTTTTCCACTCTGATGAATATAAATGATCATAGTGCTTCATTCGCAAGCACTCCACCCTAATACCATCAACCTCATATCGACCCTTTTCCTTCTTCACCCGTGCAATATTCTTCATGTTCTTCCTCTTTGCCTAGTGAAATCTCTATAGCTAGTAACCAGGTGGATAAGAAGAAGAAGAAACAAAAGATAAAGAAGAAGAAAAATAAGCTAGGGGAAAAATTCCAACCACTGCAGGACATGTTGGAAATAATCAACCAACTACTGTTCATCATGTTGGGAGTGTTGATAATGTCGACAAGTCCACCAAGAAACATCACAAGCCCAAATTCCGTTGCAATCTTTGTAAGGGAAACCACCTTCCTAAGGATTTCCATGGTATTCACAAGGTTGTAGAAGTGTGGTCTCGAGGTTTTCAACCCGTTTCATTAGCAGCTGTAACTCATGTTGGTGAAAACCCATCAACTAGTGATAATCAGGTTGGAGGTAAGAAAGGTAAAGTCAAAACTCCTTGCTAGTTGTGTAGGGAGATGCACCACACCTACCTTTGTCCTCGCATGGACGAAGATTCACATCCGTTGGAAAATATTTCCAACACCCAACCAAAAA